>JAOTQZ010000297.1:3829945-3841604 GCA_026546895.1 Pogonocichla stellata
CTCTCCAGGCTGAACAATCCCAGCTCTCCCAGCCTTTCCTCCCAGCAGAGCTGCTCCATCCCCCTGATCATCCTGGAGCCTCCTCTGGACTCATTCCAACATGTCCATGTGCCAGTGTTCTAGGCAGGATGGGGCTGGTCTGGAATTGTATCTCCAGCTCCCCTGAGCTTCCAGGCCCTGCTCAAACCAACTGGGTGCACTGCTCATCACTCAGCCAGACATCATAAAGAAACCTCTATAAATTAATGAGACATCCTTCACTTTCTAATGTTAATGTCGATTCCTTCTGGCTATATTTTAATATACCATTAGTGCCTAAATTACCTGAGAATGCCCCATCATTTTGGGAGGTCAAGTATGAGGGTGAAATCATTTATGTTTATTTGGTGAACTCCTGCAGAACTCACCACACCAAGGATTCTGGCTCTCATCCGTATCCTTTGACAGTGTTCCCATTAAGTGGATAATGCACTCCATCCCTTTCACATTATGCTAATATTGAGCCAATCCATCAAGTTTACAGGCTTTAAGGAAATTTAGCTTGGATGGTTTCAGTGGCTGGACTAAGTCAATGTTCTTGACAAAACCACGAGCCTGAGGTCTAAAGATGGTGTCAACTCTGAAATTCTGCTTTCTCAGGGACTAAAAAATTCATTCTCAGCCCAAAATTATTCCTTAACATTAGCAACTAAGACAACTTGGACATGACCAGTAGGGACACAGAATCATAGAATCATGGCATGGTTTGGGTTGGGAAGCACCTTAAATCTCATCCAGTGCCATCCCTGTCAGGAGAAAGGACACTTTCCACTATTCCAGGGGCATCCTGTGCCAGGGCCTCCCCACCCTCCCAGGGAACAATTCCTTCCCAAAATCCCATCTATCCCTGCCCTCTGGCAGTGGGAAGCCATTCCCCATTGTCCTGGCACTGCAGGCTCTTGTCCAAAGTTTCTCTCCATGTTTCTTGTAGCTTCTTCAGGTCCTGGAAGGCCACAATGAGGTCACCCCAAAGCTTCTCCTCTCCAGGCTGAGCACTCCCAGCTCTCCCAGCCCTTCCTCCCAGGAGAGCTTTTCCATCCCTCTGATCATCAGGGTGCCTCATCTGGACTCTCTCCAACAGGTCACAAAATCTTTTGGTTTAAGAAATGAATAGCTTTATTCCAGTGCCTTCAAAAAATTAAGCACAAGCTCTTTATGGCTTTTCTTTAGGTCTACCTGGAATTAAACTTCCTGCAGTATTTGAATTTCCTCGGGAATTATTCCATAATAATAATCCCTGTCTGATACTTACGAGCACTTCTGCTTTGCTGCTCAGTCCTTTGCCGTAATCGTCAGTGGCAATGACCTGGAACTTGAAATAGGATCTCCTCATGTTTTTGAACAGCATGGCAGTTTTGATCAGCCCTGTGTAAGCCTCAATCACAAAGCCTTCCTTGCCATCCTTGATGGGGGGAATGATGAGTCTGTATTGCATGGCACTGTAATTCCCAGTGTCCTTATCATCGGCCTAATGGGGAAAACGAAACAAGCAGAGGCAAACAAGGTAAATATACATGGAAGGAGTCATTAACCTTGTCCTTTAAATAAAGTTACATCTTGGCCCAGCAAATTTCTGCCTCTCTGACATTTAAAACATTAGATCCCAGAGCACTGATATGGCTGCTACTTTAAATGCTTCATTTAGCTTTGCTGCACTCAGTTTTGCTTTTCCAGCAATTTTTTCCTCCTCTGTTGGCATTAAACTGCTCCAGAAGAAAGAAAAAAAAATATTAAAAAGTAGAAAAATATAAGTTGACTTTCAAGTTTGCAACAATACCTAAGAACTGCTTAATTCTGGGAAACCTCTACTGCCAAATTCTCACTGAAAAAGAAATATCAAAGAAAAACCATCTCAGCAAATTGTGCACACTTACAAAAGAATGTCCTTCATCTTAGAGATATCCGGATGGAGCACAGGTATTTTTGGTGCAATCAAATAACTTTTTATTAAAATAAAGAAGGATTGAGTGGCATTTGTGCAGTGGTGCACAGGGACCTGCTGGGCACCCCAGTTCAGGACACAGAGCTGCCCTGGCACCATTGCTAAACTGGACCAGAATGCAGAGCTGGCATCAACCAGGCAGCCCCAGGAATTATTATTCCACCTTCCCTGCTCCTGACAATCTCGTGTGACCCCATCCTGGCCTCTCCAGCCCCATTCCTTATGCTCCTGCTCAACCTGTATCCAGAGGGAAGTGTTTCCAAGGACCTGACAGAGCTTTCCGAGCTTCTTCCAGGGATTAGTGAGGTGGGAGCTAATTAATGCCTGAGCACTCATTAGTCTTGGGCACGGCCTCAGCATCTGGGATACTTCACGATCTATCAGCAGGTTTAAATGGAAATATTGGCACTGCTTCTAAAGCCTTTTGCTTAAGCTAATGCTGGAATAAAAGCCAGCCTTAACTTTGAAAAGGTGCATGTAAATTCCACAGAAAATCCATGCTGTGCCACGACATAAGAATTAAAAGCAGTAAGGGTTTGTGTCAGTATGAAGAACTCATAGAATCATGGAATATCCTAAGCTGGCAGGGACCCACAGGGATCACTGATGCAACCCCTGGGCCTGCCCAGACACCCCAACAACACCACCCTGTGCATCCCTGGGAGCAGGATCCAAGCGCTCCTGGAGCTGTGGCAGCCTCGGGGCTGTGCCCATTCCCTGGGGAGCCTGGGCAGTGCCAGCACCCTCTGGGGGAAGAACCTTGCCCTGATCTTCAGCCTGACCCAGCTCCAGCTATTCCCTGGAGTCCTGTTCCTGCTCACAGAGAGCAGAGCTTGGAGCTGTTTATGAGACACCACAGCTGCTAAAAGAGAATTATCTGTGCAAGGTCATTAAGCCTTCAATAGGGAGCCATTAATCATCACTAATTGTTTCCTCACCAGCACTGAACAAGTTCTATATGGTGGAAATTGTCCCTTCTGGTTTTTTTCATTTTCAGATAATTTTTCAGGGAATACCAGCACTGGATGAGTGATTCAGGTACTCAAAGCTGTGTATGCTCCATGTTACTACAACTTCTATCAGCCCAGATTCCCAGACAAAATATCCAGCACTTAAAGGATAATATCCAGGCTGGTTTAGCTGGAAAGAACAAACAGGTTTCATTCAGCGCTGCCCAAAAGATGAGCTCCTGGAATGACACTGGCTGTCACTCTTCACAGACACACAACTGGTTAAATTCCCACCCTCTCTCAATATTTTGCTTTCTTCTAAATTCATAAAGCTTCATCTGGCTCGACTACCAAAAGCATAAATTTAAAATGTGTTAAATTTATTTTGTTCTCCAGCTCTGTAGTTTTTTTTAAGGCTTTTAAAACTGAGATTGCTGCCTCCTGGGTAAGCTCAAACCCCTTTATTAGCGATTTTAGGAAAGATGGGAAGGTTGAAAAGCTTTCTGAAATTTACTCTGTTCTGTCAGTCAAAGAAGTAAAGATATCAGAGCATTCCAGCTTTCCAGCTGGCATGGGGAAATACAACCCCACAACATCCCAGAGTCAGCAGATGGGAGTTTGACAGGTGGAGAGTCAGGAAAATTGTTTGTTTTCCACATAAATAAATTGCTGAAGGAAGAAATAAATGTGAAAACATGCTATGTCATAGAATAATGGAATTTTTATGGTTGGAAAACACCTCCAAGATCACCCAATCCAACCTTTGATTGTCATTTTGCCCATTAAACCACATTGTGCAGAGCCATATCCACTCATTCCTTAAACACTTCCAGGGCTGTGGCTCCACCATTCCCTGGGCAACCCCCCTTCCAATGCTCTGCCACTCTTTATTGAAGAAACGTTTGTTAATATCCAACCTGAACTCAAGGAAGTAGCTGGGGAGAAACACCAGGTTGATGTTTGGATGGTAAGAAACAAAGATAGAAATTAAAGCAGCACCTCAGCTGTGCCTGGAGTGCCAGGACAGGGGGAACAGCTTCCCACTGCCAGAGGGCAGGGATAGATTGGATATTGGGAAGGAATTGTTCCCTGAAGTGTCCAAGGACAGGCTGGACAGGGCTTGGAGCAGCCTGGGATAGTGGAAGGTGGCCCTGCCCATGGCAGGGGTGACACTGGATGGGCTTTAAGGTCCCTTCCAGCCCAAACCATCCTGGGATTCCAGGGTAAATTCAGCTCATACAACATATCTTAGGACAAAGCTGTGACCAATCCAGAAAAATCCTGTCTGGCCAAACCCTCTGGGTTTATCCACACTCAGCTTTACATGTTGGTAATGGAGCTGGGGGGAAAAGAAAAACAGAATTCCTGTAACCCCACATGGCACTGAGGGACCCAGCAGCAGCCACAGGAGCAGTGTCTGATCCAGCTCCTTTGGGGTCATCCGTGAGTGAGCCGAGTTTCCCACTGAGTGCCCAGTGAACTCCAAAGGCTCCCTAGAGGTGCCCTGGAGAGGAGCATGACGCCCTTCCAATAAAAAAGCCAATTTCTTTGTTAAAATGGATTTATGAGGTTGATTCAGCTGGGTCAGAAGCCCATCATATTTTTAATATTGGCAAATTCTCTCTCAATAAAAGCTACGGCTTTTAATAGTCGCTGCTTTCAATGACACCAGAAATCAATTTCACCTTCAGCATTTCATGCCTGGAGACGTGTGCGACTAAAAACAAACAAAATTTGGATCCAAATTAAGGTGTTGATGCTGCAGGCACAGGCATTATGTGCAGTCAGGCCTTCTGCACAAAGCTCAGGGCACTGGAGCTCAGAACTAATGAGATGTTTAAGTCTTGCAGCTGAGTTTAAATCATTAAACTCCAGTGAAAGAGGCCTTTTGACATTTGAAGCTCACAGCTTGTAAAGTCCTGCAGAGTTCAGGTGCCTCGAGCAGGTGGACAGGCTCCGAGTTAATTGCCACCAGTTCTGAGAGCTCAGTGCCACACCAGAGCCATCAGCAACCTCAGCATCATCACAGTTCAGGCTCTTCCCACATCCATCCAGAGATGAGCAGACAGGTGCCAAACAGCCTGGAAAAATGACCAGATTCCAGATTCAAATATTTGAACTTTGTTGTTTGCATTCCTCCCTTTCTCTGCTCTTTGGATCAAACCTAAGGACACTCAGCTTGGCTGGACCAGCAGAGAGAGCTTGTGAGCTGCTCCCAGGAACATCCCAAACTTCTCTAGTACACAGGGAGGATGTTTGCTATTCCTGTAATTTGTCCTGAAGGTAAATATTTTCGACACTTCATTAGGAAGAGATCTATGACATCTCAAGAGTTGCATTATGACTGTCAAAGAAGAGAAAGAGCTGCACTTAATCTTAATATTCCAGCAGCATATCTGCCTTTTGTTCTGTGCAAGAAATACAGATGTCTCCTAAATCCTGTTGTGATTGAGGGCTGATAAATATGGATGATCTCAGGAATTACCAGGCTGGATTCCAGCCTCCTGTGATTGAGTGTAGGTGCGCCCACACACAGGGAGTTGGGTCAGCATTGCTGCCTCTGCCTCTTTCCCACCCCCTCCCATGGAGGAGGACAAATCCTGGGCTGCTCCCTAATCCCAGCACAAAAGCACTGAGGATATTTTAACTCAGAGAGAGGTGAGGCCCTGGCACAGGGTGCCCAGAGCAGCTGTGGCTGCCTGTAGACCCCTGGAAGTGTCCAAGGCCAGGCTGGATGGGGCTTGAAGCAGCCTGGGATAGTGAAAGGTGTCCCTGCCATGGCAGGGTGTGGCACTGGGTGGGCTTTCAGGTCCCTTCCAACCCAAACCATTCCTCAGTGATCATTCAGTGATCAACCCGTTCTTTTTCTCTCCTTTGTAAGAAAGCCCAACAAAGGATGCCTTTAAACTTAAATTAATGAATCTCTGGCTCCATGTGACTGCACAAGCAGGGAGGACACCCAGGGAGGCTGGTAAACCCCACTGCAGTGTGACAGCAGCACTCCGACCCTGCCACCAGAAATCACCAGTGGCATGGTTGGGATGAGCATCAAAATCACCAGTGACTGTAACTCCTGAAGCTGTTGCATAATCATTGATAATCCCAGTTTTTAGAATTATCAGCCCAAGCTAAATCCAGATTTGCTACTCAGAGTGAAATGCAGTTGTTAATTTGAAATGTTTTCCACCTCCCTCACAGGATCATCCTTAACCACAAGCCCAAGGCTGCTAACAGGGCATGGAAAATGGCAGGAGTTGGATTGGGCTGCTGAGGGTTTTTCTCTCTTCCTAGCAGATGGCAGCTTCAATGTTCCCAATCAGTGGCTGGCACATAAAGCAGCTTTTAGAACCAGACCATTTTTGCCGGTAGGAATTTCCAGATTGTTGCAGATTTCCAGTTCTGATGGCACAGCTGCCACTGGCCTGTTTTAGGGGAGGTTTTCATTGGGTGTTCTACAGACACCTAAGCCTGGAAATCTGGGGTAGCCATTGCAATTTTCTTTTATTTCTTGTATTTCTTCACTTCTATGCTCTTTTACACTCTCATCTCGCTCAAGCCCTTTGGAACTCCCACTCCTCATCTTGGTTTGCCACTGGCTGCCTCAGGAATTTGTAGGTTTGATTTAAAAAATAAGTTATATTCATATAAAACTTATATTTGTATTTAATATTTAACATAATACATACTATATAGAATATATAAATATAATATATAAGTATACAATATATAAATATATTTATATTACATTGTATTCATAGTTATTTCCTTATATTCATTAATATTCATGTTTATATTGACCTGAATTTATATATCACTACATCACTGATATTGATCACTGCCCAACCCACTCCCAGTACTCTCAGTGCCAATTTTCTGAGAAACACAGTTAGGAAGAAACAAGGTGAGTGGGAACTGCTCACTTTGCCCTCCCATGGTGGCCAAAACCTCCCAGGCAATGAAGAAAACCAGGATTCCCTTTGACAGGCTGTCTCATGGGAAAAGGTGTTGAATAAGAGGGGTTCCCAAAGTCGAGTTTTGAAAGAAATAATTGGAAAAATGGATTTTATTTTCATTTTTTTTACAGCTGATAGCAGTTAGTGCTTGATAGAGTAACTTTGTGTGTGTGTGAGAGGAAATAAAGGCCACACACATGGATTTCCTCCATGGGATGGGAATGATCCAGGCACACTCCCCATTCCCAGCCCCTGTAGGAGCCTTTACTCAGGAAGGCACGTGCAGGATCAACAGTCTTCAAAATGTCCCTAAACAACAAAGTAATTGAAATAATCTTCAATCACATGAGAAAAAATCCCAAAGGGTAGGGAATTCTCTGATTGCTGCCAGAGGAAAATAATAGGAAAGTAAGAGATTTTAGAGTAAATAGTTCAGGAAGCCAACATAAAATGCACAGATATGATTTTTGAAGGAAAAAATGCTTGGCATTCCTGTGATATTTGTGTTAGCAGGGCACACAGCTTTTTTGGGGGTCAGATGTTCCAGCAGCTGGAGGCTGCGCTGTTGTCACTGCAATGAGCTTTCAGAGATTTTTACTCCTACCAAGCACCTTTTCTCCCTATGCTGGGATCCATAAACCACATTTTGAGGAAGAAAAGGTTGTGACTGGCAAAGCAGTTCAGTTTTCTGCACGAGTCATGTAACAGCCAAAGGAGAAGATTCCCTTGTCATCCCAAGGAAAAGGAAATAACAAAAGAAATCTATAGGTTACAGGCATAGATAGAAAAAAAAAAAGGAGATTTAACATGGATAACAGATCTGGGAAAAAAAGAAATTCTGGTATTCTCTCCCTATCCATAGCCAGGCATTTTAACTGTTTCTTTCATCCATTGTTTTAGCTCATTATGGGATCTCTAAGATGCTTTTGAGGTGAAGAAAAGAGGAATTCCTGCTCCCCAGTGTGTCCTCAGCATCACAACCTGCAGCCTAAAATGGCTTTGGTTTATTTTGCTCCCTTCTGTTGAGATACTCCAAGGATATTCAATAAAGGATATTCAAAGGGAATAAAGGATAAATTTCCATATAAAAGCTGAACAGAAAGGGGCAAAGAGCACAGGAAAGGGCTGGAATGAAAATATTGTAAGAATCAAAGCATTTCCATCAAATACAGCCAATTCCAGAACCTGGGATTCATTGGCATTACTTAGGCAAGATTCTTTCCCTGCAAACATTTGCAGGACAAAAACACTTTTATAAACTGTGCAGGAATTCAGGCAATTCTCTTGCTTCACTATATTTCCTAATTTCCTCTGATATTTCCTAATTTAAATCTGTAATAATTCAATAATTTAATAAATAAAGGAAGAAAAGCAGAGGTTAATACTGTTAATATTTTAAAAGCAAGAGCTAATAACATCCCATTATAGGGAAAAGCCAATTCCTGCTCGTAATTTCCCTAAAGATTCTTTTGTTTGTGGGTTTGTTTCCTGGAGCAAATTGAAAAGACTGAATCTGGGGCTCAAGGAAGCCTGGTTGAAATTCTGAGGGGGAACAACAGGAGTTCCATGAAAACACCAGTAAAAAGCAAAATAATTCTAACAAAAGGAAGCACAAAGCAAAGCTCAATGCGCAGAATTCATAAATTAGAGGCTATGCATGTTACATCTGGTTTTAATTAGCACATTCCTAATGAAAAGCACAAAAATGTCTTTAATTAAGGAAATTGGCTCTCAAGTACATGGGAAATTCTGGGGAAAAAAAAAGGGAATTGCAGAGAAGGGGACTTCAAGCAGCAAGGAGCAAATCCTTGGCTAAAAAATGCGATTTTATTCAAATATATCCCTTTTGTTATTTTCTTGGAGCATCAGTACCTCCCAGCTTTCAAAGGCCACTGCTCTAAATATAATCAGATCCATAGAGAATAATTCATGTGGTTTATCACTCCCCAAATTAATTCTGATTAAAAATGAGTTTTGTAGAATGATTTGGGGCATTCTGCTGAGCTTAAGCTTCCTTTTTATCTACTTAGAGGATTCTTACTATGAATCTAGAGCAGGGCAGCTCATTATCCTCCTCTAAAAGGCTTTTATACTTAAATTAATGTATTTAAGAGGATGATGCTGGCAGCAAACCCAATGACCTTAAAAAGTTGGGAGAAACTTCATAGGATTGGCCTTGGTACATATCAACTCTCTGCATGATGAGAGAAATTTTTATCCAACATTTTATTGGTCTATTTGTTTCTAAATTCAATGTGTGTGGAAGATTATAGACCCAATATTAGTTTTCTTCTCCCCTTATTTAAAAAAATATTTAATTTATTTTTGGTGTTTGATTATTTTTATTATTTGTGAAATTTTGTTCAAGGAGTGGCACTGGGTGAGTTTTAATGTCCCCTCCCACTCAAACCATCCCAGGATTCTCTGATTCCAATATCCCACGTTTGAGGCTCATCAAGGCTGTTGTTAGTGCCAGCAATAATGACAAGATACCGAGAAAATTACTTTCTTCTCAAAATCACTCAGATGATGTGAAAGAAAGTGAGCAACTGTTAATGAATGCAGAAGATGAAAGCAAATGCATTAAAAACTCCTCCTAAGAACCTGAATTTCCCCCTGGAATCCAAACCTGAATAATTTCTACAGTGCAAGCTCTGCGTGTACTTTATTAATGTTCTCCTAAATTGCAACTTGGAAAGCTGCTCATTTCACTCTACTCCTCAAGAACAGGCATTCATTTGATTAATTATTCTTAAACCAGGCTGGAATGTGGATTGTGTTTAACTAACAGAGCAATTACTTTTGCTTTCTAAAGGCCAAGAAAAAAGGTAACGAGCACTGACTGCTGCAAATGCTTGGTGCTACAACAATAAATTCCAGCCTGATCCTCTGCAACAAGAACACTTCTTAATTATTTGTAATTTTACTTTCACTAAACACACAATTATGTTTAATGTCATCCACTAATACCAACTCCTGGCTTAGACCTTGTTCCATTTTGTGCCAGCAAAAACTGGGAGGATTGAAACAGAAAAAGCTTGAAGATACAAAATTGACATTTCTTTTGGTCCTCCTTTGGGACCGATGACATGTTTTGAGCCAAATGATTCTAAAGGGCAAAAGCAGATTCCCCTCATTACCCCCAAGTTTCCCTTAGTTTTTCTTCACCCATTTCTTAGCCCCCTGACTGACACAAAAATACCTGTGCCTAAGAAATCCCCTTGGAAAACCAGGAAGGATTTCACAGCCTGTTCACGTTTCATGGGATGACTCCAAGTGTGATTTGACATTTGTGTCTCATGTTTCATTTATTTTCAGATAGAACAAAATGTTCCTTTCCCTAAATTACTTTGCCTTCCAGTGCCTTTGTCCTGTTATCTGCTCTCTACAATTCTCTGGCAAGAGAATGGAGCCAGGTGGGGATTAGTCAAGGGACAGGAGAGGAAACGGCCTTGAGTCATTCCAGAGGAGATTTGGATTAAATAATTAGAAGAATTTCTTCATAGAAAGTGTGGTTAAGCATTGACCAGGTCAGTGGTGGAGTCACCATCCCTGCAAGTGTCCCAAAATGTGTGGAAGTGGTGCTTGGAGACATTATTGGTGGTGACCATGGTGGTGCTGGTGGATGGTTGGACTTGATGATTTTAAAAGTCTTTTTCCACCTTAACAATTCTGTGATTCTTCAGCAGTTCTAAAGTTAATGGATTTGACATGATTCTTGGATTTTACACCTAATTTTGGACTCCTAATTTTGATGAAGTAGAAACTTCCAGTTCCCCACTTCTCTGCCATTTCTGGGCTTATTTTGGGAAGGACTCTCATGAAACCAACAAAAAAAACCCAGCTAGGGGCAACTTTATTCAGCTCTGACTGTTTTATCATTCCTGGTGCTCTAAACACATCATGTATTTGTTTTATTGAAAATAAAGAGCTTTTATTCTTGGCTATTAATATTTGATGCTAATTGTAGTCTGTATATTATATTTCCATTAATTTTCTCTCTCCTAAAAAATAAAAACAAACACAAAACCAAAAACCCCAAACCCTATGGATTTTATGCCCACTTTCCTCCCAGTGCAGACATGAAATTGCTGGATTTCCCCCGTAAAATCTAAACAAGGTGCCACCAAAATAGAAGAAAACTTCATGCGAAACTGGCATTGAGCATAAACTGAATGTTTAAATATTAATAGATCTAAAATGAGAACTACAAACTGGCATGAGACACAAACACCTAAAACTGAGTACAAACAAAACCTGGGTTTTAACTCAAAGTCATCCTTGTGTCAACATCAACCATCAAGCAGCTTTAGAAAATGCAAATTTCAAATTCTCCTGTAAAATATCAAACCAGTGAGTACAAATTTTCCCTGAGTAAGTGCAGGTTATGACAAAAACTTCAGCCTTACCTTCACTTTAAGCACAGAAGAAAACATTCTGGCATCTTCAGACACCCCTCCAATATACATTTTTTTTGTAAACACAGGTGCATGGTCATTTTCATCCTTCACCTCAACAAAGACCTTGGCTGTATTACCTAAAAGAGGGAAGGAAAAAACAAAATATAATATTCTGTAATAATTTGTAACATCTCCTGGCATTCATGCATTTACAGTTCAAGGAGATCATATAAAATGAGTGTATGGAAAATAAACTAAAAATAAATCCCTTAAACATCACAGAATTCTAAAACTGGATAATCCCAGGATCCCTGAGGCTGGAAAAGCCCTCCCAGCCCATGGAGCCCAAGCTGTGCCCAATGCCCACCTTGTCCC
>JAOTQZ010000297.1:3899044-3923625 GCA_026546895.1 Pogonocichla stellata
CATCACAGACATTGCCAGTTATTACTTTCAGCAGCAAAACCACAGACATTTTGTAATAGAGTATATTTTTAACACTGACAACAACAAAAAAAAGTCTTCATAAATATTTAAAAACCACTACAATTATTTAAAGAAGTAGTTCCCTAAAATACTGAGAGACCCCTAATACACAACCGGTTTTCCAGGGATATTCCTCATGCAAATCCAACACAGGAAGGTTTGAAAACTGCTTTGCCTGGTAAAAGATAAGGCTTTTCTGCAACAGAAGCATCAAGCAGTGTTTGGGAATCCTAAAGCTATTCCTGGAAATTCGACCAGTGAAAAAACCATCTCAGCCTCATATGAAGCATTTCCTATTCATTACTGAAGAAACCCTGCTTACTTCTCTTTTATAATGAACAACAATAAAAGATTCACAGCAGCAATTTATATCTTTTTTAGGGGCCCTCAAATAGTTCTTACATAGATAATTCTTCCCTAAGCAATAATTGTAAAATTTACATTGCCTGCACAAATCCTAAGAATGCCAGGCCCTGATAAATGTTATGGATGATAAATCTGAAGGAAATTCCACTTTGTTCTTATTTTATTTGTACCCTGTCATTTAAATTGAAGCTGGGAATTGATGAGAGCATTCTATGCCTTGGAGAGAAAACATTCTTGGCTCTGATGTTGAGCAAGTTTATTAATTTGGACAAACTCTTAGACAAACCTGTCATATTGAGAGATAATTAGTTTGCAAATAATACAATTGGAGGTAAAGCCGTTATTTGATCAAAAAAGAAATGGTAAATAATTCTACTGATCTCCATATCAGGATTTATTGATATTCATCTCAAGAAAACTATATTTGAGTGGTGATAAAAGTAACAATTTTATGATTCTATTTTAAGACCTTCCTTCCTCCCATGAGAAGTTTAAAAGAAGTATCTCCCAACCCTCTCCACCCCTCCGAGCTATAAAGAGGAAATTGCAAGTTGGACTGCAAAGAAATTTTGAGAGAAGACCCTGAGGTGAAGGGAAGGGTAATTCTGGAGCTTGTCAATAATTACACTAATGAGAAAAAATCCAAATAAGCCTAGAGATGAGACAAAGAGAAAAACTGTCAAAACACCAAGATAAATCCCAAAGGGAAAGCTCCCAAAATGAAAACCTCATACATCACAAAAGAAAATAGAAAATATGAGTACTTCATGTGGAAAGGAAGAGAAAATCATGGACATTTAAGGAATATCCTTGACAAACAGATAGAACTGTTAAGGTTGGAAAAGCCCTCTAAGACCAGTAAGTCCAAGCCTTGCCCAGCACTCCCAAGGCCACCCTGACCAATGTCCCCAAGTGCCATGTTCATATGGCTTTGAACACACTTCCAGGCTTGGGGACTCCACCACAGCCATGAGTGCCTGTTCCAAGGCCTGAGCACCCTTTCCATGCAGAAATTCCTCCTGCTGTCCAACCTGAGCCTCCCCTGGCACAGCTTGAGGCCGTTTCCCCTTGTCCTGTCCCTGTTCCCTGGCAGCACAGCCCGACCCCCCCTGGCTGTCCCCTCCTGTCAGGGAGTTGTGCAGAGCCAGACGTTCTCCCCTCAACTTCCTCTTACTGGGAACTTACTTGTTTGTATCCCTTATTCAGGATCTTGGATTGAGAACTGGGATAAATCTATTGCTTTGTATGACTTCCTTAATTCACCTCTTCCCTTTTAGCACCTGAAATCAAAGCCTGAATGGGGAATCCAGCTAAGCCACACAAGCACTGAAAGTCTGGGAGGCTCCTAAAGCTTGCTGTAATAAAAGAGCTGCTGAGGGAAGAAAAGCCTTCTCTCTAAGAGGCGGAAATCTATCTGGACAAACTCCTCTTGCGCAAACTGGAATTCACAGATCAGCTGGAATTTTTAAGGATTTCTTATACAAAATACAGAACTTGTCAGGAAAATAGTAATAGGCAGTGTCTCTAATTACAGCTTGGAAAGAAAATAATTTGACGAGAAGTTCTTTCAAATAGGAAGATCAAATGGATCTGTGTATATTGTTCCCTTTCATATATTTAGGAATACTCCCTCTAGCTTCCTTCTTGCTGGATAATGAAACTCATGTGGACTAGAGACAGGAGTAGCAGAAACAGTTACAGTTCCAAGGAGCAACAGAAAATTTACAGCAATTAATGAATTCTCTGTATGCTAGTCAAGAAGTAAATCTTTGTTTAAATTACCTTGATTCAGGGCTACCTGTTTGCTCTAAGGAAGGGAATTAATTCAAGTGTCGTGGGAGACATTAGCTCTGAATTATGAATGATCTTCTAAGACGGCCAAAATCCCCAAGTCTAACTTCCAGGATTTAGCACAAAGAACTAAAATCACAGAGTCATGGAATGGTTTGGGTTAGAAGGAACCTTAAAACCATCTAGTGCCACCCCTGCCACGGGCAGGGACACCTTCCACTATCCCAGGCTGCTCCAAGCCCCATCCAGCCTGGCCTTGGACACTGCCAGGGATCCAGGGGCAGCCACAGCTGCTCTGGGCACCCTGTGCCAGGGCCCCCCTACCTTCATTAGGAAGGAGATGAGGCTTCTTTAGATTCCCTCAGTTCTCTGTGGTTCCCACTACTTTTCAACTGTTGCTTCTTCCCATTACTTTCACGGAGCAGCAGAGTTCTGCATCCAGTTTGATCCCTGCCTTCAGTGCCCAGAGCACTGGGTTCACTCTCACATGCCCTTCCAAGGGCGATGGTACCTCTGTATCCTCAGGAAATGTGGCCCCAAACCAGTCCTGGGCTCTGCAGGGCTTAAACAATCCCTGTTTTTTCCTGAAGTGTTCATCGCAGAAGGAATGGGCACAGCCAGATTAAAAGGATAGATCTTGGATTCATGGCTTTCAGAGAAACCATCCCAGAGCCAGGTCACCTCTGATCTTCCCTATCCAGTGAATCTTGGGATATACCCTGAACAGCTGGATGGATGACAGCTTCTCCTGGACCTCCAATGGAGTTTGGTAGCCTGATGGTTAAGTCTTCTTACATAAAAAAAAAGAATCTGAACTCTGCCAGTAATTTATGAGTACTCCAAAGTGACCATGACCACAACACACCCTGGTGCTTCTTCAGACATGTTAAGAAGGAAGGTTGGAACTGGAGGGTTGGGAACATCCCCTGGATGACTGACAATTTCTAAGAACCTAATTCCCAAGTGGATTTATAAACCAGGCACTGAGCTGCTCTGCTTTGCCAGGCAGAAAATCCCATTTCTGAAGTGCTGGATGAATATTTTTAGAATGAGACATTTGCTAATGAGACATTAGCATTTTGAGGTTGGAATTCCTCTTATTTCACACAAGATAAACTAAGACAACAAAATGGAGCTCCTGTTTCATCTCTCTAAATGAACCGACACACATAAGCCAAAAATCAAGAGCACAGAAGGCTTTTTCTTTCTTTGGCAAAAGCCACATGTTCATTTCAAACTTCTCTCTCTGAAAGGTGAAGGCAGGAATTCTTGCCTTGGAATTGCATCCAAACACACCCCAATTTGTGAACACAATTTGAGCTTGGAATGTGTTTTTTCCTTCACATGCCACTTCGTCCATCTACAACTAAAAGCTCATTACTTGGGAAATAAAAGCATTTTCCTGCCTGCTAAATTAAAGCATCCTTAATTATTTGTTGTGTCAGATTGTTAATGGTGACAGGTCGTGTCTTCCTGGGAAAACCCACAAGCATCTTAATGCTCCAGGTCATAACTCAGAACAGTAATAATTTGGGAAGCACAGCTGAGCATTTTAAACCATCAGGAGCATTCCAGGGAACAGTAATGGAAAGGTGGCAGCCAGGCCACCCCACTCCATGGAAAGCCATGATGCTGGGTGAGGGCGTAAGTGACTCTGGATTAATTCTGATGGAATTAAGCAGTCCCCCAAAGTCAAATGGTGCCACCATGACTGTCACCACACCACATGAATCAGTTAAATCAGCCTTGGGGCTTAGAAAGGAGAAACCTCAATTACTCCATGCCACAGCAGTCTTGTCAAACCTCTCTTAGGCCTTTTGGTAATGACACAGAAAAAGGAGCAAGAAAAAAAAAAATCCAAAAACCTTAAAACTCCCCAAAAATTCTGTGTGTCAGACGACAGACTTTCCAAATGCAAAAATAAGGTCAACAGACTTCATTGATGATGATGATGATGATGATGATGATGATGATGATGATGATGAGGATGATGATGACAAGGGTTGGATATAGACTTCTCTGAAGAGTATCAGGGATCAAAAGGAGAGCCAATACCACACTGCATCCTTGTACTACTCCAATGGATTTTAGGGAAAGCACAGAGCCCTGCCCTGCTCTAGTGGCAGCTGTGGAGGAAGGAGGTCCAAGATTAAGAATCTAGGAACTGGATTAGGAAAGGAAATAGCGAGATGTCTTCTCCAGTAAGAGAGGAAATGACCTCAAGTTGTGCCAGGGGATGTTTAAAGAAAATTCCTTTGCCAAAAGCATTGTGAAATACTGGAATAGCTTCTCAGGAAGTGGGGGAGTCTTCATCCCTGGAAGTGTTCAAGACGTGTGTGAATGTGGCACTTGAGGACATGGTAGTGGTGGAGCTGGTTGATGGTTGGATTTGATGATTTCAGAGGTCTTTTCCAACTTTAAGGATTCTGTGACATTCATAACTATCAGGAAAGGCATCCAGAGAAAATGCTGCTCCCCAAAAGTGTGAGGCAGGGGCTGCTGAACTCCAAGCAGAAGAACAAGCTTGTGTAGGAAGTGTCCTGCTGTCCTCCAAATTCCTGGAGATACCAGAATGGAAAGAAAAATCTGTTTTACTGTGTCTCCCTGGGCCAAGGAAGATCCTGTCAGGGCTAGAGATGCCTGAGTCTTGTTTGGCTCCATGGAGAAAAATATCCCTGGTTTTATGAGAACATGAGAGTCATCATGTTGAGACAGAAAGTTTTCGAAGTAGTCTGAGATAAATTTCTTCTTGAAAACATCAACAATTTCCAAGCATAGCAACCGTTCCCAAATGAGGTATTCCAGGATTTTACACACTATTATTTAAGAATTCATGAGCAGAAGATTAGCCCCTTTGCTTTCATGTCATAATGGCTAAAAATCTTTGTTCACACAGAGTTGGGCTGGGAAATATTGTGGATATTGAAATCCTGGAGTGCTGGCCCAAATTTCTGAACCAATATCACTGGGTGAAGTTACAAACACTGAATTTACTCGGGTGAGTATGAAAGACCAATAGAAATGTTTCCTTTTCTTCCACTCTGTGAGGGCTTTTTGGGCATCTTTATGCTTGAAAGGTATAGATTAAATAACCACATTTAAATTGTCAGTGCCTGAGGAACATCAGCTCCTGAGAACCCGTGCAACTGGAATTTATCTGGGGATCCTATGACTGTTGTTCACAAAACCAAGCCACAAAAATATACCAAAAATGCCAATTATCCATGTTGAAATAAAGGATGGGGTTTGTGTGGCAAGGCTCTGGCAGTGAGGGGTTATAGGGGTGGATTCTCTGAGGAGCTGCTGGAAGCTCCAACGGTGCCAACTCCAGGGATCCAGGATATACCTGCTACTGACCAAGGCAGAAATGCTGGTGATGCCTCTGGGATAACTGATTTGAGAAGGAAAATTGTAATTGTGCAGTTGTAACTGTGACCAGAGAAGAGTGGGGTGAGCCCATGGGAGAGGAGCAACTCTGCAGACACCCAGGGCAGGGCAGGAAGAGGGGCAGGAGCTGCTCCAGGTGCCAGAGCTGAGATTCCATGGGGAAGCCCATGGGGAGGCAGCTCTGCCCCTGCAGCCCCTGGAGGCTGCAGAGATTCACCTGCAGCTCCTGCAGAAGCCCACAGCAGAGCACAGGGATGCTGAGGGAGGTGGGAAGCCCGTGCTGGAGCAGGGACTCGTGGATCCATGGAGGGAGAAGCCCACACTGGAGCAGGTTTGGTGATAGCACTTGAGACCTGTAGGGGACCCACAATGGAGCAGCCTTTTACTGAAGGACTGACCCCGTGGAAGTGGATCCACATTCGGAGTGGTTCATGAAGAGCTGCAGCCCAGGGGATGGACTCACACTGGAGCAGCTCATGGAGAACTGTCTCCTGTGGAGGGACCCCATGCTGGAGCACGGGAAGGACTCCAACTCCTCTCCCTGAGGAAGACGCAGCAGCACAAACAGCACAAACCCCCGTTCCTGTCTCCCTGTGCCACTGGAGGGGAGGAGGGAGAGCCCAGGAAGGAGGGAGGGGTGGTGGGAAGATGTTCTTAAGATTTGTTTTACTTCCCATTACCCTGCTCTGATTTTGTAATAAAATCAATGGATTTCCCCAAGTTGTTTTGCCCATAACAATATTTGGTGAGGGATCTCTCCCTGTCCTTATCTCAACTCCTGAGTCTTTCCTGATATTTTTCTTCCCTATCCAGCTGAAGAGGGCAGGGATAGAGCAAGGTCAAGCTATCACATTTCATTGAAAAAAACCAACCGAACAATAACAACAAAAAACCCCCTGACAATAAAGTCTTTTTCCTTTGAATGTCTTTCAAATTTTAAAAAAAACCCAATCAAATACAGGAAATAAAATCCAAAAGCTTATTCTAAGTAGGTTTGACTCTAATAGCTGGTTTCATGTTGGATGGAAAGGGATCAGGTTGGATAAGTTACCAGCTAAAATATGTTAATGGGATTTAAATAACATTGTGCCTTCCTGGGGAATTAATTTTGGGATTTTAGGCAAACTGCAAAAAGGCATCTGGTGACATCACCAGTTTTCTGTAGCACTAATGGAACTGTTCACAAAAAGCAGAGCTGGATGACAAGCAGCAGGTGAATGAGCTTGGGGAGCAGTGGTTCTGTAATTGTGGAAATCTTTCCTAAAAAGACACTGTTGCTTCCTGATAAAAACTAGTTAAAGAGCAAAATTCCTCCATGAAATGGCATTGACTGCTTGGACCAAGGATCCGTGTCCTCAGAAGGGTTTGGCATGGTACCAGCCAGGAACTTTGAGTGAGTCCTGACCCTTCTCCAGGAGGAGCCTGTCAAACAGCAGGGAGTACATCCAGAAGAGCTGCAAATCAAGGAAATTGTGCAAAGACACAAGGAAGCCTGGCAAATCAGTCACACCCACTGTTTCCTGGCATGGAAAAGGCCTGGAGATTTAATGTCTCAGTTGAGCTGCCTTGTTTCATCCATTTGTTTGTAAAATGAAAGCCAAGGAGCTTATCCAGCCTTTTTTGCAATCCTGGCAAGCCCACTCTTAACCCTTTCCAGCTGCTGGCAACTGAGTCCTATTGCTGGGCAATCTTAAGAAGCAAGCTGCCCCACCACTGACAGAAAATATGAACTGCAGAAAGCAGCTACAGGCAAGTAAGGAACAGTGACAAAACCCCAAACCAGGCAGAGGGAACGCGCTCAAGCTACACAGCGTGCCCACATTTCACCTTGAGAACAGTGCACACACACCTGCCGATACGAAATTTCAGGGAAAAAAATATCTGGCATGAAATCATAGAGTCATGGGATCAACAAGGCTGGAAAAGATCTCCAAGATGATCAAATCTGCTCTGTGACTGATCCTCATGCCAGAGCTCTGTGTGCCAGGTCCAGGCCTTCCTTGGGCACCTCCAGGGATGGGGACTCCAAACCCCCCTGGGCAGCCCCTGCCAATGGGATTGAGGGAGGAGAGGAGATAATGAGATAGCAGGGGTGGATTTCTTAAAGTGGATTTTGTTGTTACAGTGAGTAACAAGAACTTCAAGAGGTGTTCAACAGCACAGTCCAGGGACAACTCTAAAGGAGCCTTCCAAGGTTTCTTTTGGGTGGTTTTTCCAGAGCTGAGCTTCAAACACCGTATCTCAGCTCACATACAACTGTTTTCTGCTAAGCACTGTGCCATGATTAACAGGATTTCTTTTCAAAACCCCAACTATCACCTTCAGAATGTTAGAATTAATCTGCTGGCCACTTAATACCAGGGCAAAGCTAATGAATCTCTCTCTAGATGAAAGGAAGAGGAAGGAGCTTTTCAGTCCCCCTTTTTTTTTTTATACCCCAGAGAGTATTTCAGGAGCATAACACAGCCTGAACCAACTTGCAAGTCTTTAATTTACGTCTTCAGATTTCCCAGCTGGAAGATTGAGATCAAAACGACTGAACTCACAGCTACGAGAGCAGTTCACGAAGAACAAACCCACAAGCTTTAAGATGAACTACCACAAAAACTGTAACCAGATTTTTCATGGAAGAGGTGGAGACTCTGTTATAATTCCTGCATGTTGCCACTACATTGTATAAAGCCTTCCTTAATATTTTTGGGTGGAAATCCTGAGCAGGAAGGCAAAGCTTGTTAGGTGAAGAAACTAAAAAGAGCATGAGATAGAAGAAAAAAACCAATATTTTCTTCTGCCACAATGAGCACAGGCCCAAATCCCAGAATTTTCACTCTGTAGTAATGTACCAATGTAGACATGTCTCTGTTTCAATCTCAAATCTTTCTAGAATAGCCCAGATCATGCATTCTTGTTATTTATTAATTATTAGAGATATTATTTTAGATCTGCCCTTATACACAAGGTACAGAGATTTCTCCCCACCTGTGCTATTATTTTAAGAGCTGCTACATTCCCAAGTACCTTGCAGAATCCAGCTGCAAACTTTCAGGAAAAATTATTCCATTGCCTCTGCTTGATCAATAAACATATATCCTTAAATAGTCCACCCTTTTAGGAAATGGGTTTTTAATAGGAAAATAGTTTTTTTTTATTTAATAGGAAATTTGAAAAAAAAAATCACCATTTTGTTACACTATTATATAATTTTTATATATGCATGTGTGTGTGGGTGTGTGTGTTTGTGTATATATAGTTATATTATTATCACAAATGTGAGCAGCAGTTGGTGGGGTTGGTTGTGGAGTCATGGATTGGCGCAAACATGGAAGACTTGGAGATAGCTCCTGAGAAAAAACTGCTCTTTTTGAAAGAGAAGTGGGATTTTTCCAAGACTTTTCTGGAGAGCTGGACAGTCAAGTGTGGAAAAGAGCTGGATAAAGTACAAATCACTAACTCAGTTTCCACGTCTGGGAGAAGGAAAGAAGAGGAGCAGGTATTGAATAGAGAAGAAACAGAAGATGAACATCTGTGAATGCACAGAAAAGAATAACACAAAGCAGCAGCAAAATCCCTTTGTCCATGATCAAAGGCAGTGACACACAGGCTTCACCCACACCACCCAAAGGAAAAGTGTCCCATATTTCAGACAGGTTTGGCCAAGATCCATGGAAAACCCCAGTGAGGCCAGGTGGAGGTGCCAGTGCTGGGCAGGACACTCACCCCGTCGGGCCGGCCGTCCGAGGCCGTGACGATGAGGATGTAGCGGTCAGTGCTCTCTCTGTCCAGGGGCTTTCCCAAGGCCAGCAGGCCAGAGCTGGGAACAAAACAAAACCAGGACATGTTAGCAGAGCAGCTGGGAGAGGTCTATGAGCACCTGGCTGACATGAAGGCTCCTCTTTGTAGGAGCTTTCAGGCTTTATGTGGGGGTGGGCCAAGAAAAACCATGAGCCAATTCCTAATGCTCTCCACTTGGATACTGGAATAATCCTGGATTAAAGCATCAACCTAGTAAGACTACAAAAGCTAGAGCTCCACTGAACACAGCACCCCGATTTGTTCCTGCTGCACTTCAGCTATTTAACTATTAAAACACGTTGATTTAGTATTTTTACTATTAATGCTGCAATAAATGAGAAGAGAGAAGGACAAGCAGGGGATTAATCACTGAGGAGTCCTGATAAACAGCAGGACTGGGGAGGAAACTCTGGGAATACAGCACGCAGAGACTTCAGGGTGAGTCTTCTCAGGGAGAGGCTACTGGGGAAAGTTACACATTGTGTAACTTCAGAGTAAGGCCGGCAAGTATCCCCTAAGAATTAAACAGTACTGCAGGCAAAAGGGTGAGGAAAAACAAATCCCAGAGTGTTTTGGGTTGGGAGGGACCTTAAGGCTCATCCAGTGCCACCCTCTGCCATGGGCTGGGACACCTTCCACTATCCCAGGTTGCTCCAAGCCCTGTCCAGTCTGGCCTGGGACACTTCCAGGGATTTCAGATGCTGTGATTATTGAAGCCTATTTTAAAAGGACAACAAAAGAAGGGTTAATTGAAAGCCACATTAAACAATGTTTGAAAGCGTTGCGAATTCCTGTAACTGCTGACAAATGAAATAAGTTGGATTTTTCCTCTGATCTGATCTCTGGAAGCCACCCAGAGGGACAAGACCCCACAACAGACTCATTACTTTTATGTTAGGAAGGATTAGAAAGGCACAGTGAGGACAATCCTGCCTAAGGAAGCTCAGTGCTCCTTAACTGAGCTAGCTTCAGAGCCCTGAGCTGTCCCAAAGCTCCACATTTCATTTCCATGATTTTGGTGCCTGCTGAAACCTTAGCAAGGTTGTGACAAAGTGATGACACCTCTCCTGAATCCACAGGGTATTGACCAACTATGGACCCAGGGTGACAGTGGTCTCAGCCAGCTTCTCCCATGGAATTCCACCAAATATCTTATGAAAGATGCAACACCACAAGTTTTTGCAACCCAAAATTCACATCAGGTGGGATCTGGAGATCCTGTGACTTCCCATGTGTTATCCCATTGCCAATGGATGGATCAGACACAAGAACAGCTCTAAATTTTATTTGCTGTACCCACATTTGATGTTCAGGACCCAGAGCATGAACAGTGACTTGTGCAGAGGTTTTATTGAAACAGAAAATCCAAACCAAAGCACAAATTCCCACCAAACCAGGAGGTCTCCCTGGCTGGACTTCTCCAGAACACTTGGATGTGTTACACCTGGACCTAATCATGAGTTTTCCCCCTAAATTATAAATTTCTGTAGCATTGCTTCTCTAATTTCCTACTCTCAGAGAAGATCTCAGCAAACTGTCTTCAGGCCAAGACTTTTCTCCAACAGAAACAAATCCCAACACTTCCTGGGAAGCTGTTCCAATAAATACCACAGAAATTGGTGAGAACTGGGAGTGGGAGCACAATTCTGCCCTAGGATTGAAAGGTTAGTGGGGAAAATAATATTTCAAGCATATTTCAGGAGATACTCCAGTCTGTCTGCCTTGTGGTTATCCAGTGAAAACTTGGGTTTGTGTCCTGTCGAGCTTCCTTCAAAAAGGAAAATTTTCATTGAATCTAAAATACTTCCCTGGAAGTTGGTAAAAACCAGGGGTAAATTAATTTTGTGTTTGTTTTTCAACCCACTAAATTTGGAGCTGACATGTCTTGGATCCTGAAGAGAAGAGAATGGAACCTTCAGCATCCTCCTCCTTCTTCCAGAGCGGGATTCCACATGCTGAGGATTCCTGATCCAGGGAAAATGATGCTCCAAAGAGAAAGGGCAAAGTGCAGCACCATAAAAAGGGATAGACCTGAGAGAGTTTCTGCATATATTTATATATTTTTAAATATATAGCCACATATTGTTATTTAAAATATACACTTATAGACATTTTATATATAGTAACTTCTTATTATTATTCTTCTTATTATTATTGATATATTGATATATTTTATATAGCCACATAGTATTATTTTAAATATATATCTCTACTTGTTATATATATAATTTTATATATAGCTATGTTATTATAACTACAAATATAACAGCTACATATCATTAATCCATACATGTATATGGATATTCATATGATTATCCACAGACAAATGTTAAGATTCCATGTATACATAAAATAAAGGACATGATCCATATTTTATATCTACCAATATACACATAATAAAACATATTATATTTGCAATTATAGTTACTTGATTAGAGTCATAATTGGGTTACTAATCCCAATTTGATTATTAAGACTTTATTTAGACTAATGAAAATTCTTAGTTTAGCAGACAAATATGACCCACAAGAAGGCAAAGCAATCAGCCATAATATGTAAGCATGTGACTATAAATAAATATATTTTATACATTAAATATGTGTATTAAATTAAATTATGTTATATAGAAATATCTACCTTTCAGCATTTTTTCAAAACACTGCAAGAAGATACAAACAAAAAATTTTATGAAGAAGAAAGAGTAAATAAAACATAAAAGACTTAAGTGGTAAATTATTAATTAAAAATATATATATTAAAGTGGAGCTGAGAATAGAATACTGACATCAAACACTGCATGAATCCATGTGCACTTCTCCAATACTGTCTGCCATATCCCCTTTTTTTATCTCCTTCCTACCCCTGGAAAAATTACACTTGACTGTCTGTTTCAATAGATGAGCATCATTCAAAAGACAGGTTAAACTATAAATACCCTAAATTATACATCCTAAATTATCAATACCCTGTGTTTGTAGAATTCAGAGTATCCAGTCCTCGTGCTGCCACGCAGGAATTACACTGGATGCTAACTGCATGCTCCAGGAAGGAAAATAAGAATCCAGAAAAAGGGAGAGAGAATCCTGGTCATGGGCTCTGCCTTGGCCTTCAAGCATCCAAAATTGAGACAAATTCCTGTAGCCTTACACTACCCACATCAAAGATGTTTAATTTAATATAATCCTCCTTTAATCGATCAACATATTTCAGTATCCAGAAAAAAGAAGGTGAAAGGCTGGAGGAAACTTGGCACAAAGCCTTTTCCAAAGGAAAAGGAAGGGGAAAACACTTCAAATAACTCTTCTTTTTACCATGAGATGCTGGAGCAGAGCTGAGCACTGAGCTCCAAACGTGCTCAGATTTGTGGGGCTGCAAGGCTGGGGGAGTCAGGCCTCCCAAGGGTCCCAGAGGAGGGGGGTGAAGGGATGGAGCAGGAATTTCAGTTGGGAATTCATTCCCACACCACCTTTAACTGCTTGGTATGTTGGTATGCTTGGTAAGGCCACCCTACTCACATCTCAAGGCGAACAACACATGGGTTCCAGAGGATCCTCATGTCAGGAGCTGGCCTGGATTTCCACAGATGTTTTAAGCCTCTCTGGTGTGAAGCACTGCCAGGAACTTTATGGTGTGGTATGAAGGGTGCTGTGATCACTGAATGATCCCTTTGGAGTATCTCTTGTGCAGCCAGGTGGGATTATTCATGTTAAAATTAAAACATGGTCCTTTACTAAGACTGCAACCCCCCTTTGGAACATCTCTCATGTAGCCAGGCTGGATTATTCACCTTCTAAAGCAACAAATCCTTCTTTACTACCACTGCAACCCCTCTCTGGAGTGTCTCTCATGTCGCTCTTGTGGATTATCCAAGTTCTAAAGGTGCCAGAGGAGGTCAGGCTGAGTTTCTCCATGTTAAGGAAAGGGTTGCAAGAGTCCCTACAAAACTCCAATCCCAAGGCATGGCTAACACCAGCAGCCCAACTTCAATCCCTGCTCTGGCCACTCCAGTGAAGGAAAGTGTCCCCTCTCCAAGGTGTCCCTTCCCTCACCTGCCAAGTCTTTATCAATCTTAGTGGATGAGAGCACCTCCTGGCATCTTCAAGGCTTTATTCCCATTGTTTCCGGAAGGATTTGATTCTCCATCAATGGGAGATTTATCATCCACAGCTCACTCAAAACATATAAACCTATCTCAGGAGGTTTGGGTATTTAGGTTCGCAATCCTTCCCTCACACCTAATTAGAATCATTTTGCACCAGGAATTAATAAACCCCAGGTTACTTCTGTCCATTATTTATTGTGGGAAGTCAGCTCACCACCCTCCCTTCCTCCTGCAAGAAAAAGGATACTTTGGATTGCAAATAATAATTAAGAGCAGGTAAATTAATAGCTAATAATAGGTAAAATAAAGGGTGGTGGGCCAGGCACAGACCAATCTGGTGCTAATGTTTCATAACAAACCCTCTATTTTTCTCTCTATAAAGTTGAAATTCAATTTAAGTAAAATACAGATCTTCAACAATGCTCAAAAGACTTTTCACTACAGGCTAAACTATAACAAGTCAGGAAATTAAAGCAAAAATTGTCCCTGTTATTAGCCAGGAGCTGACAGGTAAAAGGGTTTTAATTAATCCCTGGCCACTCTTTTAAACAGAATCTTTCCACCTCAGTGAGTTTCCCTCACCTGAAGTGTTTAAAATAAATAAACAGTGGCCAGTGACAAACCCCAGAGTGGAATTTGGCTCACAGAGCTCTCATTAATGGCTGACAGCCCCTCGAAGGAGCAGTTGAAGGTGTCTGAGCACAACCCTTTTCTCTCAGCTCCTCCATTCCTTGGACTGACAAGTTCCAAGTCTGTTTTCCAAGGGTTTCCCACTTACCTTTGAGAGAGATTAAAAACTTGTTGAGGATCTCCATTCTGAATGAGGTATTTGATGGGGTCGCCCTCTCTATCGAATGCCTTTAGGGAAGGAAAAAAGAGGATAAAATTCAGTCAGTGGAAAGGTTTCTTCCCTTCCATGTAGAAACTGGGGAATTAAGTTTTTGGAAAATTTTCCACGGGGATGACACCAATTCCTGTTTCTAAGGCAACTCTGGTTATTGATGGGCTACTCAAGATAAAGCTGGAGCACATCAGAATTCCTATGCTGCACAGAAATGACAATATCCTGAATGCAGGAAAATAATTACTATTAATTATCAGTAATTATCTAATTATCAAATTACAGCTATATTACAGCAGCATGAGTGTGAAATTCAGGTTTTAATAATTTGCTTCTATTTTTCTGCAGCTCCACACTGATTAGACTGAACTTTCGTTTTCCTTTCTTCCCATTCTTCATTTCGACTTCTTATCAAGATCCCTCTTTTTGTTATTTTATTAGAATCCTAATCTTTGGCTGATGCTCCACTGAGTTCCAACTGCAGTATTCATCCTCTACAATAATTTGCTTTTAGGGGTGGTGAAGACCAGGGTAAGACCTTTAAGAACAGACATTAACAGAACCAAAATGAGGATATTCCACCTATTAGGTGGAAAAAAAAATCTTTCAAAAGTTGAATAAACTACTTTTGATGTCTCTCCTGGTGCCACCTGAGGCCATTTCCTCTGGTCTACAAGAGAAGAGGCCAACCCCCACCTTGCTCCTGTCAAGTTGTTGCTGTGGACCACAATCAACGGCTGTGTAGCTTTGAGCTGACCACCTAAAAATGCAGCTTTTAAAATAAAAACCCAGGAAAAAGAACAAAAACAACTCAACTCAAACACCCCTCGGAATTAAGAGCAGAAGCACAAACCATTTAAATGTGAAGGCCAAGCAGGGAATGCAGTAAGAAAACAACTTTGCTTAGCCAAATAAAAATCAGGGGCTAAGTCAGATGGAAGGGATCAGTGCTAAGAAAGAGCAAGAAAAACTGGATGGGGACACAGTCAGGAAAAAGTCAAGGCAAAATTGGAATGGAAACAAGGGAGAACACAAAGGATAACAAAGAAATGTTTAAGTTGCAGAGGGAACCTGAGGAGTTTGAAAACAGAAGAGATGATGTGGAGAAGGTCAAAGAGGTAAAAATGCCCCTGTTCCAGCTCCAAACTAAATTAACTGGGGCAAAACTTCAGCTGAGAGCTGGGCAAGTGTCAGGCAGAGAAGATGTTCATAAACAGAGTATCTTTGAATCAGCTGCTGGAATTCAAGCCTGGTGAAGTCCATCCTTGGGTATAGAAGGGCTGGGACAACCTCAATGCCACTGGGGGTTTTTTCTGAGCACTCCCAGAGAGCAAAAATGCTGGAGAGCAAACCCAAGGCCTATCCTTCATGGAGGAATGAGCCAGGAAATCATGTAGGCAGGTGGAGTGCAATTCCCAGAAACCCACAAATATCCAAATTATTTCTAATTTCCCTGCAATGCCAATATGCAGATGGATAACACAGAATTAAATTTCTCTAGAACAAAAGGATGCTAAAGCAATTTAATCTGATTTGCCAACAGGACAAGTCTCTTGAACAGGGCAGAAACTGGATCAATAAAGCAGCTGAGCCATGGTAAAGGCTTTTCCCACTGCTTGAAGGAACATTTTCTCAATGGAGTTCTGACAACACAGTCTCCAAATGGAGGGTGGGATTAAGCAAGAATTAAATCCATCATCAAAATTTAGGCCAAGCAGTAGTGGATAGTGTTAGTACTGACTCTGTTCTGTGTGTGCAGCTCTCCCAGCACTGATCAGTATTCCCATCTACAACATCAATACAGACTGGGAAAATTGGGAAAATTGCTTATAAATTCCATGGGTGGCACTGAATGTCGGGAGGTGTGGGTGGAATTTGGATCTCCTTGGCCTGAGGATATGAACAGCCAGGATCTGAGCCAAGAACACACAATGCTACAAACACTGGAGGCAGACAATGTGAGGAGCTGGCATCTCTGAGGACTGTCCTTGATCCTAAATTACCAGAACCCCACAGTTGCTCTGGTCTTTAGCCCTTTGTCCTCCTTTTACCTTCCCTGCAGGGCATCCTGCCCTCCCTTCACATTAAGTTGTCTTAGGGGTATCATTATGGTCTGCATTCTCTCATAAAAAGTCAGGGGGCTCTCAGAAAGCCAAAAAATCAAAGACTGGCTGTTGTTGGTTTAGTTTCCTCCTTATCCCCACAGAAAATCCACCTTCAATCAACAAGCTTATAAAAAGGGGGAGGGAAAGTTAATCACTGATTCTAAAAACTCCTGTTTTATTTAAAAGCAAAGAACACGAAGTTCTTATGTTCAGAATAAAACTACCGAAGGCAAGGGAGAAGAGCAACCCATTCCTGATTTTTTCCAGATCAATGGCATAGAGTGATTCCATAAATTGAACACAACAATTCCATGTAGCTCCTTGTTCAGCACATAACTGGACCCTGCTAACAGCCCTATTTGTTCTGCAGGCTCCCAGAAAAATGACAGCATTTGCATATTTTAATTAATAATGGCTGGCAGAACATGAAGCCATAAACGCCTCCCAGGCATGCAATAAACTCTGAGGTTTATTTACAAATTAATGCAGTGGAGATCATTTAATATTGCATTAATCTCAAATGTTGTTAATTAAAACACCAGTCAAGACCAACCGGGTGTGTTTGAAAATAAATAAGCGGATAAGAAAGAAATAAAGTCCTCCATCATCAGCATAAGAAATTTTAATGGACAAGAAAAATGTGAATTTTATTTTTCCAAAGTCTAAAGGGCAAATTTAAAGCAGCTACATTTGCATTGTTACTGACCCTAATGTTTTGCAGATCTTCAGATTTGGCAGTTTGGGAATACTTGAAAAGTTTTGCAGGCTCTCTCCAGGATTTTGTAACCCTCCTGCTGTATGCAGAACTACCAAATTATTACTAAGAAAGAGCCACAAAAGAATAATTTCCTAATCTGCACCAGCCCAAACACTGATTGAATTGATAAGACTCAGGAAAAGAAACATCAGTGTGAAAATTTAAATGTGAAAACACTTGTACAATATTTAAGGTGATATTCCATATCATCGATGGAACACAGGCAATACTTAAAGGCACTGCTAGAATTCCACAAAACCCAAACCAAGGTGCCGAATTTGGAACTATCTGTTGCCTGGAAAAGGCATCACAGGATTTCAGAAGCTTAAATACTCAGTTTATGAATGTTAACAATGTCCTGGTAGATTTTACATAGCCAGGAATAAAGGAAGATGAAAACAAAAATGTCTTGCACACAGGAGAAGTCGTTTAGTACAGATGGAGGTTTTAATGCAGGATGAGGGAGCTGGACTTGGAATTGTGTAGGGAGGTATCCATAAAGCCCATCCAGTGCCACCCCTGTCATGGGCAGGGACACCTTCCACTATCCCAGGCTGCTCCAAGTCCCATCTAGCCCAGCCTTGGACACTGCCAGGGATCCAGGGGCAGCTTCTCTGGGCACCCTGTGCCAGGGCCTGCCCACTCTCCCAGGGAACAATTCCTTCCCAATATCCCATCTGACCCTGCCCTCTGGCAGTGGGAAGCCATTCCCTGTGTCCTGTTCATCCATCCCTTGTCCCCAGTCCATCTCCAGCTCTCCTGGAGCCCCTTTAGGCTCTGGCAGGGGCTCTGAGCTCTCCCTGGAGCCCTCTCCAGTACCTGTGGGCTGCCATCTGTCACAGCCCCTGCTCTGCCTTTTCTCTGGGCACAGAAACTCTGTTTGTGCCACCCCCTGGGGAATCCACTGCCTGGGAAGAGAATTCCAATTAAATCCAGGAGCTGCCACAACACAGTGAGGATATACACTGCAAGTAATCCCATGTCCAGCTGAAATCCTTATTGTTGCTGACTTCTAATGCTGAAAGAGATGAGTATCTCATTCCTTATCCTTTGCTTCCAAGTCCTGCATGGAATATGTTTTAAAGCCCTGTAACTGCACCCATCCCACCATGGCTGAATCTGCCAGCATCAGGACAAGCAAGGAATCACAGAATTGTTGGAAAAGCCCTCTAGGATCATCGAGTCCAACCATCTACCCAACAATGACCAGTCCTCCTCTAAACCCTGACCCCAAGTGCCACATGCACAGTTTTCATCCCTGCAGGGAGCCACTGTGTCCCACCAGTGCTTCCCACTACTGAGGTGGGAACAATGCTCTGAAATCCCTCTCTGCTGATGGTAAAACCATTTCCAGTGGGCTCACCATTCCCAGGGCTCCCAGGAAGCCCTCAATGATATTGATATCACTTATTACAGTGTTTCCAGCAGCTCAGAAAGGCAGGGAAGAGCAAACACAGCTTTAGGAATATCCTATAGGAATTAAAACTCATATTTCTAGGTAAACTGTGTGTTGAGTTTAGTCTGAAGTAACAGATAAACCCAAATCTGAGTGACACACTGGGATGGTAGAACCTCCTTGCCTGCCAAACCCATTAATGAGTCAACTCAATTACTCGTGTAATTTATTCAGAATTATTTTAATGAATCAGAGTCTCACTAGTCCGTAATTAATTATATTCCCCAAGTGAAACAACCCAGGGGCACAGAATGACCACTTTTTCATTAAAGTGAAATAAAACCCTACCAGATGCCATTCATTGCTGTTTTAATCAGCCAGTGGGCAACAAGAGCATCTTTAAGACACATTAAATGCTAATTATCCCATTCGAGGACAAATCAATTAAACCTTGAACAAATCAGAAGAGTTTCTAGAAACTGGTGCCTTGCAGACAAACCTACCCTGCATAGGGAACTTATCTGCCAGCCTTGATCAAATCATTCAAAGCCAGGCAAAGCCAAAGACCCAGGAAATGCCAAAACCCCAGGGAACTGGCACAGATAAAGAGGAAACCATTTATTTGCATTATTTTCCTCTAAAAAGAAGAGCAGCAACAACAGAATTCAGCAGCCAGAGTCACATGAAATGGTCCTTGACACATTTTCTTCATTAAGGGCTCAGCAGCTACAATTTAATATTATTTAATAAGAGACAACACGAAGAGGGAATAAGAAGACCTCTGAGACCACTGATAAACCAACCCCCACCTTGTCAACTCCTTCCCTGGGAGGGTGGGCAGGCCCTGGCACAGGGTGCCCAGAGCAGCTGTGGCTGCCCCTGGATCCCTGGCAGTGTCCAAGGCCAGGCTGGATGGGGCTTGGAGCAGCCTGGGGTAGTGGAAAGTGTCCCTGCCCAGGGCAGGGTGTGGAATTTTGAATGCTTAATGCCCCTTCCAAGGCATTCCAGGATTTGAAGAAATCCAAGTCCCTTTTCCCATGGCTACCTCATCCCTCCCCAAGCCCTGGATACTGATAACAACTTGGGCCTGGATGGAAAATGTGGATCCCCAAACTGAGAAGTGATCCAATGCTTCTCCTGAGCTCCAGTAGGAACACAGGGTCATTGTCCCATTATGACTTCAAAGCTCCTGGCAATTAAAATCCTTCCCTTCCACTCTCACTATCCTTAATCTGGAATCTCCACATGGGAAAAGTATCTTCTGCAGCCATAAAAGGAGAAATAAGGCTACAAGGTTAACTCCAATACTTTATTACAGACCTTTCATCAAGAGTTTGCAAACGATGAAACATTTCCTAAATGAGCCTGCATTCCTTGGAGATGTCCTGCTTAGGGAGCTTTATCTGCTTTACCCAGAAAATATCTAATGTGGCTCAAGGACATGCTGGGGGAAAGTTTAAAATCTTAATTTTTCCTGATTTTTTTGCAGCAGCAGGACAATAAACCAACAGTGCAAAAGGCTCTAACTTTTCCAGTGTTTCAAAGAGTTTCAGCTCTCCCAAGTTTCCCAGGTGGAGGGATCTCTCCCAAACTGCCAAATTATTTCTTATTTATTATTTCTCCAAGTCTCTAAGAGCCTGTCCAGAAAGGACACACGATGGAAGATTAAAAAAATACAATGCAATGACTATGGATTAATTCTGTGCCCTTGTGGACACCTCCAAATCCATGGAGACTAGATATATTCCATTTTCCTGACAATAAAGACCAGGCTCAGGAGCTTTTTGAAGCAAACAGTGGCAATAATCCCTGTTAAATCCCAGATTCCTTAGCTTAAATTATTTTTCTTAGGATTTATTCCCCCAGGTTTTTTTTTAAGCAGCTCCAAGTTGTCATTTAGGAGGTTTAGCTGGGACATGATGGAAAACGTCAGGAAACTTGGAGCAGTTTAATAGGTGATGCTCTCTCCTTGGAGAGTTTTAAGATTAGGCTGGACAAGGGAATGATGACTTTGCTCCAGGAGCTGGGACATCCCTGCTTGGAGCAGGAAGTCAGGGTGGGGACCTTTGGAACTCTTTCTTGGCCAATATTCAGCTGATTTTTCTCAATTTCCTGCCCACACCTCCCCACTCTTTCTGGCAAATCCAACTCATTTGTAAATGTCCCAGGATTTTTACCACAGCCCCAATTCCAGGTCCCATGAAGAACAAGAACCAAACATCTTTTTCTGCCACCTCGGTTTTCCTTCAGGCAGATTTATCCCAGAAGGTTGAAGAGACCACTGGGAGAATTTCAGATGCCCATCCCAAATGCAAGATAGGAGAGAAAATCTCAGCCAGAGCCATCCTTACAAGCACTGCATTAAACTGTGGAAATGAGAGATGTTGGAACTACCCAGCTTCAGAAAAGAACAATATTGGCTTTCAAATGCCATCTCCTTTTGTGAAGTTTCCTAAGTGTCCAAGGTCAGGATGTTAAAAGGCCAGGATGTTAAAAGGTCAGGATGTTAAAATCCTGGGAAGGCTTCACCAGCAGTGGGGAACAGGGATCACATTCTGGTTGTTTGATGCAAGATTTACTCTGCAGCTTCTGCATAAAGGCTTGGATGTCCTCTGTGCAAAGTCTCCCAGCTTCTTTACAGCCTGGCACATTCCCTCCCACTGAAATCCCAAATATTCCCAGCAAGTTTTACTTTTACCTTAAGTTTTACCTAATCCCTGTCCTTTCAGCATGAAGAAGAAGCCAATGCTGCAGCCAAGGAGAGGAGCTGCAGTACCATGGAAGAGCTGAGTCCTTTCAGTCTGTAGGAACTTCTTGCCCAGGAACTTCACATGCCTTTCTCTCTCTCTCTGATTTAATTTCCTTCAATTTTTTTCCCCCTGGGAAAAATGTTTTCCCACCCACTCAGCTGTAGAAGGCTAAAGATGGTTTGGAAGGCTTCAATCCACAACCAAAAGCTCATTTATTATGAAGAAATTGTTCCCTGTGAGGGTAGGGAGGCCCTGGCACAGGGTGCCCAGAGCAGCTGTGGCTGCCCCTGGATCCCTGGCAGTGTCCAAGGCCAGGCTGGATTTTGGGGCTTGGAACAGCCTGGGATAGTGGAAGGTGTCTCTGCCCATGGCAGGGGTTGAAATTGGATGATCCTTAATGCCCCTTCCAAACCAAAACATTCCAGGACTCTGATATTCCCTGTCACCATCTCAGCTCTAGAATGGTGCAAAAGACTTATTTTAACACAATTTCTTGGGGCTGAAGTTCCCAAATATTTTATATCCAAAATGATACTATAGGATGAGAAAATAAATCAGCACCTTGGACAAATGCTGAGTTACCTCCTGTAATAGTAATTTTCATCTTTATAAGACCATGGTTTATATAAAACTCTAAAACCTTCCAGTTTCTTCTCAATTCTACAACTGCCAACCATTCATTTAATTATAGCCTGACTGTGGACATAATGTAATTTAGCAGGTGCCTTAAGGATGTGTCATTTAGAGCTTTAGACTTCAGGAATCATGAACTCGATTTTACAAACCCAGGGGCTGAGGGGAAAAAAAATTAAATATAAAACATTTTGATGAATTTAAATCTCCCAGCCCTTTCAGCAACCAGAGTGAAATTGCTTCGTTAGAGAAGTTCTGCCACATAACCCTAAACCACTTTTTCAGCCTGAACAAACCCAAGATTAAATTGAGATGAAGGTTGCCCACAGCTTTTGTAGTTTTAAATGAACATTTTCCTTTTTTAAAATTTGATATTAACACAGCTAAACCTCTGAAAAATCTGTTCCATCCAAGGCATGCAGCTCAAGGATTCCCATCCCCCCTGTTGGGTTTGGGACAATCTGAAATTCCTGGGAGAATCAGTGACACCCTGCTTCAAACAGCAAAAGCCTGCAGAGACCTCGGTGAAAAACATCAATTTAAAGAAATAAATACAGGAAATGTAATTATTGTCAGCAAATCTGCACTTTCTAGGGTGTCTCAAAGCCTGGGCAGCTCTGTGCGTTTTTGCTGGGAACTCCTCCCAGGCTCAGGAGCATCTGGAAGAAGCCTCAGGATACTTTTTGGAGTACAATAAATGGGTGTGGGATGCCAAAATCACCAGTGGAAAGGTTTCATGGGGGCAGGTCATGGAGGGAAAATGAATTGGGGTTTCAGGCAAGAAAATTGAGAAGTCAGAGTCCAAACAAAAAGGTCAGAGTAATCCTGACGGATAACAGCAATTCCAGAGCAGCCTGACAGTGTCCAGCCATAAAACCTCTGGAGGGTTTTGCCATATAGGAATCTTGAGACTTTCTATATAGGGAACTCTCTTGTTGGGAGAGAGACAAGTCCAGAAATGAGCTGTGAGACATCAGGACAGAGGAAATGAGCCTCAGTGAAGAGAGGAGAAAAAAACCAAAGAAGAAGACAAAAAGGAGGAAACAAACACCTGAAATCCCCATGTGGAGGCTGGAGAATCAACACAACTCTTCCACCACATATAGGATGAAGGAAGTTAGGGATGCCAAGAGAAGGTTATAGTTGACAGCTCTGAATTCCAGTGACAACTCTTCAAGTACAAAAACGGATTGGTGGTCCTGGGATTTTTTATGAGTGCGTAGGAATGGCTGTACTTAAAGACCAAGTTGAGCTGATTGACCAAAAGATGAAGAAAGGAAAAAGAAATAAGAATCAAATCCATCCATTCAGATAGATGCTCTAATCCCTTTAAGGCTGGAGTTGTGCCAGGTGCCCCCTGTGAGCCCTCTCCAGCTCAAATCACGACTCAATGCTGTAAAACTGTGGGAGAAGAAATCCCAACAGCTTTCCATACAATAAATAATATTGATGGTAAGGAGAGAGGAAAATGGGGCAGCAGCTCAGAACTCAGAGCTCAAAATGTGTTCATCTGGTAAGGGAAAAGATCCAAAAGTGAGAAGGAAATGAAGGGAAATAGCAAAAGAAAGATTGTAGATAATGGGGACCATGAGGATCACTCCAAGAAGAGACCAGAAGAGAATTACTTTTGCATCCCAGAGCAGGACAGAGTTATGGTGGGACATGTGCTGCTTCAAAACAGAGATCTTGAGAGCACAGGAACAGACTATCCTTGGATGCCAAAAGATCAGTTGACGAGGCAAACATCCAGCCTGGATGGGCAACCAGGTTTTGAAGGAATTTAGGAATAAAGAGAGGATGTATTCATCTTTGGAAGGAGGGTCAGGTCTCTCAGGAAGTATTTAAGGGGGTTGCTAGGGCACATAGGAAAAAATTAGGCAGGCTAAAGCTCAGTTCAAACTTAATTTGGCAACTTTTGTAAAGGATAATTAAAAATGTTTTTACAAATATATTAATGGTAAAAGGAAGGGTAAGACCAACCTTTCTTTTCTAAGGAGGGAACTTAGTAACTGCAGATGAGGAGACAGTAGAAGTGCTTAATGCCTTCTTTGCCTCTGTCTTTAGTGGGAAGCCAGTTTGTCCTCAGGACATTGGCAGGTGGTGTCAGGGAGCAGAATGGTCCCCCTGTTATCCAGGAGGAGGCAGACAGAGAACTGCTGAGCAGCTTGGATGTTCATAAATCCATGGGACCAGATGGGATCCACCCCAGGGTGATGAGGGAGCTGCAAAGAAGCCCTCCATGGTTTACCAATAGTCCTGGCTCAGTGGTGAGGTTCCAGATGACTGGAAACTGGTCAGTGTGACACCCATCTACAAGAAGGGTTGGAAGGAGGCTCCTGGTAATTATAGGCCAGTCAGCCTGACCTCAATACCTGGTAAGGTAATGGAACAGTTTATACTGAGTGCCATCACACAGCATTCACAGGATGGCCAGGGTATCACACCCAGCCAGCATGGGTTTAGGAGGGGCAGGTCATGCTTGACCAACCTGATCTCCTTTTATGACCAAGTGACCCACCTGGCTGATGCAGAAAAGGCTGTGGATGTTGTCTATCTGGACTCCAGCAAGGCCTTTGCCACTGTCTCCCACAGCATACTCCT
>JAOTQZ010000297.1:3923725-3935714 GCA_026546895.1 Pogonocichla stellata
TCCAGCCCCTCCAGGGCTCTCTGGCCAGGAGGGCCCAGAACTGGACACAGCCCTCGAGGTCCCTCAGCAGGGCCAGCACAAAATGGGCTGTTTGGCTTTAGTGAAACATTAAACCAGATTATTCCACTGGAGCTTCACTTTCCAACCACATTTAAATCCCATCAAATCCTTCAACACTAAAACCTGCCAACAGGTTTTCTGCCTCCAAAGATCCCTCAGGCCCTCAGCCAGAGATTCCAGCACCTGTCAAGGAAACACAAATGTTTCTGTTTCTCAGCATGTTTCTGGCTCCTGTTCCTCTTTGGGGCTTCCAACCCCAAGTGTCTCTCACTGGGGAGGAGAAGGCTCCTGAACAGCCTGGCCCTTCCACTGCTCTCTCCTGCAGGCACTACGGATGTGCCAGGAGTTAATTGGCAGCACTGAGCTAAATTAGTCATCCTCCCCCAGCACAAGTGACTGTATGAGCTTAACCAGCCAGAATAATCCCAGTCTTTCAGCAGGAAACCATTTTAGAGGAGCTTTTCCATCCACCTGTTTCAGTGAGTTAATTAGAGCTCCTTTATTTCACTACTGCTAAGCACAGCATTAAGTAAATTCCTGATCCTTCAAAAAAAAGACCTCAATAAAGAGTTGCCTTTTATCTCCCTATTTTGCACAGCTGGTTTTTGGGCAGAACACAATGCAGTAAATAAGTAACAGTAAATAAGTGAGGAGAGAACTGATTTTTTAACCATGAGTGCAACAAGGGGAGGTCTGGTCCTGGTGCATGAGGAGGAGGGATGTTCCTGCTCCTCGACCTGGCCAGTGGCTGTGGCATGACCCCTGATCCCAGTGCGCAGGGTCTCACTAATCCTGAGCCTGGCAGCACTGGGATCTCTGCTCCCTCTCAGCCTGCTGTTACACATACCAAGGGGTAGAAATATCCTCAGGCATTTTTTAAAGAATGACAGGCTAATGAAGGCAAATTGCCAAAAATCTTGCTGAAATTCCCCCTGAATGAGGTGCTGAAGCTCCTCTGATCTGCTGGCAAATATATAGAGAGATTTTAACACGAGAAATCATAGGCCTTTCAAGTTTCCAGCCATGCACAGAATTTTTTTCTAATATAATTATCACAGAATCTCAGAATGGTTTGGATCAGAAGGGATTTTGAAGATTAACTCCTTCCACCCCCTGCCATGGGCAGGGACACCTTCCACTCTCCCAGGCTGCTCCAAGCCCCATCCAGCCTGGCCCTGGACACTTCCAGGGATCCAGGGGCAGCCACAGCTTCTCCAGGCAGTGCCATTTGCAGCCTACAGCATCTTTTACAATATTTAAATCAAAAAAAGAAGTAACAGAAATTGCCAAGTGAGCCCTCTTCCTCTGCAGTCCATGTAAAAGGGGCTGTTGACCAAAATGAAATAATTTTCAGGCCCTCTGAACTGCCCCTTTTCCCCCTGAATGTAAGGTCTGGCTTGCGCCTGGCGTGGACACAGAGGGCAGGAAGGTGGAGAAGGTTTCTCCACCCTCAGGGAGTCCCAGGGAAGCCCCTGTACCTGCAGGTTTAACAGAACAGCGCCGATCCTCATGGCCTCGCTCACTTCCAGGCTGTACATCAGCTGGGGGAAGCGCGGAGGGCTCTGGTTGTTGGGGGGCAGCACCTCGATGTAAACAGTGGTGATGGAGCTCCTGCAGAGCAAGGGGGGAAAAAAACCAGTCAAAGCCAAAGCCAGTCAAAAACAGTCAAAACCAGTCAGAATCAATAAATCCAATCCACAAGGCACCACAATGGCTGCTTCACACACAGTGTTCTCAAGCTCTAACAGCCTCCCTTTGCTCCTCTAAAAGCTTCAGGACATATTTTTCCTTCTGGATCAAAAGGAAAGCAGGCTGCCACATGAACAGGAAGAAAAGCTCAATAATTTCCCCCAAAGCAGCCCAAAGTGGTGTTCTTTCAAAAACAGAGCAGTGAGATATCAGTGCACAGTGCACAAACAAACAGCTCTCAATGCACTGTGTCCTCTGCGGGAGCAGCACCAGTTCCAAGCTGGGAACTGCTCCTGCCACGCACAACAGCCACGCCTGAAGCATCCCTGCTGGCAGTCAGTTTGCTTCCTTTCCTTGGAAAAGAGGGAGCAGGCAGTGTTGGCAGAGAGGATAATGCTGGGACAAGAGATGCACACAACTCCGTCATGCTGCTGTGATGCTGTGGGTCAACAATCCCCATTTCAGAGCAGTAAATCCCATTTCAGAGCAGTGGCATTTCAGTGGCAGTGCAGGATGCTACAAATCCCTGGCAAACCCTTCAGCTGGATGAACCACTGTCCCCCTGTTTGACTGCAAACAGCATTCCAAGTGGAATACTGAAAGTTCTTGGGGACACTGACACTGAACACACTGCACAGACCATCCTGTAGATCCACTTGATATCCAACAGCCTTGAAAAAGAGAGCCAGGAGTCCCCCTGGAAATGGAAGATTAAAAATCTGACTTAAAGGGATCTTCCTCTTGCCTCTCTGCTTCATTATCCCACCTGCCTTCCCTCCTGGATGTCAGCACAGCATCCCCACCCCAGAACAAATCCTTGAGAAGAAGAGCAAGTGCTGTGCTGCAGGTGTAGCTTCTCCCCTCATAAATCCTCAGACAAAGTTGACAAATCTCAGGTTTTAGGGCTGCAGGAAAGTAACCAAAGCCATTTGTCCCAGTTATTTGGAGGTGAGGCAGGAAGAGGGAGGGAGAAGAAAATTACGAACCTAAAGAGCTGCTTCTTGCAGGGCTAGCAAACTCCAGAGCTTTTTTAGAGGGCCATTTATTGTTGAAACAGCTGCTGTATTAACTGAAACAGCTTATTTAATATGAAAGCAACACATTAGTGATCGATATTTTTAATTAGTTACCCAAAATTGTGGCTGAGCACAGTCACCACTGCCCACTGCCCTTTCCCAGCAGTTTTTGCAGGTCTGGGTCACTGATGGTCACTGGGAGCTGGGCAGAGCACTGCAGCAATGCCAGAACTGAGAACAACTTGCTGGGGACTGTCACACACCCCTCACACACACTGTCACACAAGCTCCAGGACAAGAAATTGCTGTCCAGAGAGACAAATGACACCCCCAGGGAAGGGACTCTGCCCCTCAGGGCACATCCACACACACAGTGACAGGATTCAGTGCCAGGACACAGAGAATGGTTTCCCACTGCCAGAGGGCAGGGATGGATGGGATTTTGGAATAATTGTTCCCTGGGAGGGTGGGCAGGCCCTGGCACAGGGTGCCCAGAGCAGCTGTGGCTGCCCCTGGATCCCTGGAAGTGTCCAAGGCCAGGCTGGACTTTGGGGCTTGGAGCAGCCTGGGATAGTGGAAGGCGTCCCTGCCCTGAGACTGAACGGGCTTTAAAATCTCTCCCAGCCCAAACCATTCTAGGATTCTAGGAATAGTAAGCAAATTTTCTTCAAATATTTAAGGCAAAATCACAGAAGTAAAAGAAGAAGATTAGAAGACTGTTAGAAGACTAAGGATCTGCAAACTAAAAGCACTCTAATATTAAATGTCTTTTTTTGCAATTCCAATCCATTTTTTATTAACACCTTGTATTTTTCCCCCCTAGTCTTTTGTGTGGCTTATAGCCCAGTTAGGGAGCTGGAAAATTCTCCTTTGGCATGGGAAGGGGAAGGAGATGGAGCTGAGTTAAGCAGTGCAGCTGGTGTTTGCAGGTGAATACATAGAGACCAGCACAGCATCTGGGAACTGTGGAGAGCTCCCAAAATCATTCCAGTATGGAAAAACAGCTTTTGTGCCCCACCGGCTGATTGAAAGCCAACTGCATTCCCATCTCTGCTTAAAAAATCTCCATATGGAATCATGGAATGGTTTGGGTTGGAAAGGACCTTAAACTCATCCAGTGCCACTCCTGCCATGGGTGGGGACACCTTCCACTAGCCCAGGGTGCTTCAAGCCCCAATGTCCAGCCTGGCCTTGGACACTTCCAGGGATCCAGGGGCAGCCACAGATGCTCTGGCCAATTATAAAATCTGTGATGAATGGATTTCCATCCAAGTGGACCGACCTATCTTGACTTGATCCAGCAGAGCCCTGTATCACCAAGTGATATGAATCCCATGTCCAGGAGTCTGAGGGATTGTGAAAAGCTTAAAGTCTGACCTGAAATTGTTCTATTTTACAAATGTTGTCATTTATTTTCCAAAAATAGAAATTGTTGTGCTTCAGGAGTGGGCTATGCAGGGCAAGGGTGAAGTCTCCAGCCCTAGAAGGTTTCAAGAAACAACTGGGCATGGCACTTGCTATGGTTTAGTTGACAAGGTTGAACTTGATGATCTTGGAGGTCTTTTCCAACCTTAATGGTTCCATGATATCTCAGTAACTTGCATTAATAATTATAATTAATAATAATCGAACTCCAAATCTCAGTTGGGGCACAGCCACTCACCAACATTTTTAAATGTCATTCCATAAAAAAAACCCAACAAACCCACACAGAATTCTGAATTCTGATTTAAATTTGTGTTCACAAAGGCTGCAGAGCTACAGTTCCTTTGCCAGGCTCAGTGGCTGGGTTTTGCTTTGTGCAAACCCAGCTACTTTTCACGTGACTTTGGCTATCCTGGAAGAGCTTTCCACTTCTTATTTGCCTTGAAGACATTTCCAGAGGAGGAAGCACAGGCTCCCAACATCCATCCTCAGAAATACATATGCTTAGGCAACACAAGGACTTCTCCAGCAGAAAAGGAGTTGATGGCAATCAGAGCTGTAGTGTGGAGTTACACCATGGGGATTTTAGACTCTCTCAAGGAGAATTACTGATTTTTTGCCTTCACTCTGAAGTACTACACAAAATAAATGCGTAATTGTCCTCAATCTTCTCCTCAGTACTACTAGCAGCCTACTACCAGCTCGAGAGGGTTTATCAGAAAAGCAAGCAGGACAAAAAAGAGAGTGAAATTCAACCAGGGGACTGCTACCAGATGTTGATTTTATGAACAACTTAACAAGTTGAAGGGACAGTAATCATAAAATATGTGCACAACAGCATGAGCTGCTTTCATGGAGACATGACAGAAGCAGCAGGTCCTGAGGAAAATCCAATTATTGAAACCTTGCTCTTGTATTTTTTTTCCTTCTTACATTTCCCATTTGAAGATGAAGTTTTCACTTTACAGTTGTGGGAGGTTTAAATGCTGGAACCTCCTGTTCCTTCCTGTCATGCTCTTTGGACAAGGAGGTTGGCACATTATCAATACCAGGCCCAGAAGACAACAGAAATTTTTTTGCTCCCTTGCTTCATGAAATGACATTTTGGCACAACTGCCACCTTTAGAACACAAACTCCACAGAAGCAGGTAAACAGGGCTCGATACCTTTGCTGGTTTTTGAACTTATAGATCATAGAATGGTTTGGGTTAAAACAGACCTTGAAGATGATGATGTTCCCCTCCCTGCCTAAATCCTAAATTTGCAGTCTGCTCTTTTTCAGCTGGGGTCAACAGAGGTAATTCTGCCCTTAGGAATTTCTTAGTGGGGACACTGCACACCCTACATCTAGAGAGGGTCCCCAGCTCAGCAACCCCATTCTTTGGTATCCTTTTTGCATTTCCTGAACAAAATGCATCTCCCTTCTCACATGGTTTCTTCTTTCCATCCCTTCATCTCAATGAACGAACGGACATGTGCAACAACAGCACAACTGGGAGCTTTTAAATAACAGACCACGGCAAGCAAACAAAATTATGAAACACATTATGTTAGTGCTGAGCTGCTGGAGCAATGCCCCTGATGTCAGCAGAGGCACTGGTTACCTTCTCTGCGCAGGGGGGGCTCTGTCAGAGGCTCTGACCGTGAGCGCGTAGGAGCGCCCCACCGCCAGCACCACTCCTGGAGCGATGGTGATCAGCCCCGTCTGCTCGTTGATGGTGAAGTCTCCCTGAGCCCCAGCCAGGATTTCATACACTATCTGGCCATTGGCTCCCTCGTCCGCATCCACGGCCGTCAGCTGCAAGGCAAAGCCACAGGGTCAGCAAGGGAACCTCCACAGGCGCTGGGAAGGTGACTCAGGAAGAGGAGAGGGGCACTCGAACATCTGGAACACACACACGAATTTGTAAGCACTTCACAACAAAGATACAGCTGAAATGAAGCACAATAGGTGAAAAAACAAGCAGAGAAAAACTGCTTGCTGAAGACTGCAAGCCACTTATTTTAAGATATAAATCAAGAAACCTTATTTAGACTGAGTTTATTCTCTGTGGGTTGGAATATATGAGACTTTCTGTAAAAGCAGAAGGGAGAAGAAGACTTTTTTTGTGTAGCAACAGTAATGAGAGGATTGTATTTATTTATTTCCTATCCCTCTCTTCACTTTTCCAGGTGACAGCTGTGGTGGTGCCAGGAAGTCTTAACATCCAGGCCTGGCATTCCAAGCCCTCCTCATGCAAAGCTGGAGAGCAATGTTTGTGTTAGTATGCTCCTACAGCTATGGCAGCCAAGTGGAAGGGAAATGGCAGATATTCCCATATGGATACATACTTGGAATCATGGAATCATTCAGCTTGGAAAAGGCCTCTAAGATGACCAAATCCAACTGTTAACCCAGCACTGCCAAGGCCACCACTAACCCATGTTCCCCAGTGCTACGTTGTCTTTAAATCACTTGAGAAAAATCTAAATCATGGTATTAGATCCAAATTCTAATGGTAAACATAATGAAATGAGGGTGTTCTTCTCTTCCTCCTGGGAAAGGCAGTGGGTTTATCCCATTTCTGTAGTAAGCCATGCTAAATCAAACACACAATCAGCCAGGGAATACATTTGCTTTTAGTGACGCATGGAAGGAAATCCCAGCGTGGTTTTGGTTGGAAGGGACCTTAGGGCTCATCCCATTCCACCCCCTGCCATGGGCAGGGACATCTTCCACTATCCCAGGTTGCTCCAAGCCCTGTTCAACCTGGCCTTGTTGTCTCTTCCTCCTTTAGGAGTTGTTTTGCTGATACACGGGTTCCTCAACTGACTTTTCGTTCTGTAGGACAGCATTCCCTCAAACAGCACAAGGAATGACACAAAGTGGTGTGAGCAGCACTGGAACATCCAGGAGGCCACAGCATCCAGCTGTGCATCCAGCTGCCAACAGCTGTCAATGGAAGTTACAGGGAATGACGGCACCGTGGGGACCTCTGCTGCTCTCAGCTCCAGGCAAGCAGTGGGAGGTGGGGAATGGGAAAGGGCACCAGCAGGGGTGACAGCAGAGCTTTTCTGGGATGTCCAAAGTAATCCCAGCCGCAGGAAGGATCCCTGCAGGAATCCTAATGTGAGGATGAAAAAGAAGAGGCATAGCTTCTTCAAAGGTCTGTGCCTTGGCTTTTCTGACACAAACACTCCTGCCCTGGGGCAAGCAGGGATGGTGGATGGGAGTGTTGGATGTCAGCGGCGATGGAAAACCTTGGCACCGACTGCAAGGCCAAGGGCAGGATCAACAGCCACTCCCTGAGGCAAGGCCAGCTGAACAGCAGCCTCAGCCTCTGCCTCTAGGGGCCTCTTGTCACCCTGTGACACCTTGTGTCAGGGACAGGAGCTCCCTGACAGCCCTGCCACGCTTCAATAGAAAATCATCTACTGATCAATGCAGCAACTTCAGCAGCTCACAGCCTCTCACAGCACTGCCCAACGCTGCAAAAACAGCACCCAAAGTGCCAAATCACCACCTACAACTGCCAAACCAGCACCCAAACTGCCAAATCACCACCTACAACTGCCAAACCAGCACCCAAACTGCCAAATCACCACCTACAACTGCCAACACCACCTAGAACTGCCAAACCACCCACCAAAACTGCCAAACACTTAAAACTGCCAAACCACCACCTACAACTGCCAAAGAAACACCTAAAAGTGCCAAACCATCACCTACAACTGCCAAAGAAACACCTAGAAGTGCCAAACCACAACCTACAAGTACAAACCTCCACCTACAACTGCCAAACACCACCTGGAACTAGCAAAACCCCTTTGCCCAAGGATGACTAAACATTTAGAAGAACCAAAAAAAATTTAGAGGAACCAAACCTTGCCACTAAAACAAGAATAAACCCCCAAGCTGCAATATCTGAGTTAACCCCATTTGCATACAACATTAAGCACCAAGGGGAGGATGTGAATTCATGGAATCATGGAATGGTTTGGGTGGGAAGGAGCCTTAAAGCTCATCCAGTTCCATGGGACTCTCTTCACTATACCAGGCTGCTCACAGGCCCATCCAGCCTGGCCTTGGACACTTCCAGGGGCAAACTCAGGGACCTAATTGGTGCCCAAGATAATCCTGATCCTTTATGCACAGAGGCTCAGTGAAATGCAAAATTTCATGTAGAAAGTCATAAATAGCCTCCAAACCAAAAATTAAGCCAAAAAATAGATTTAAAAACAAATCTTAAATTAATCTCCTATAGCATTTTGGGGCACATTGTATAGTGAGCATAGGATAAATCCTTAAAATGCCCTAAAAAAATCATGGAACAGAGGCTACCTCTTCTTAAAAATTTAAAAAACAAATTAATATTTGTATGAGGTTTTTTTTAAATCTACCTCATTCTCTGTTTTCTTTTGGAATTCTGAAGGAGGCATCCTATGAAAACTTTAATTTAATCACTTATTCTATAGCTTCTATACATACCTGGATATGTTAATTAACCTTGCAGAGAGTAATTATCCACCCAAGTGACAGAGCTGTGAAAACCTTGTCTGCTGAACTTCAAAGTAACACAAAGAGACACAAAAGATAAATAAAGCCTTTATGCAAAATACAGGGTCCTGAGGACTTAATGACAGGATTTGGAACCAGGCCAGTTTTTACTGTGATGACACGAAAAAGGAAAAATAATTGACTTCACAAGCACAGAGATTAAGAAAGTTAATTAAACCTACAAATATGGAATGCTTGGAAAGATAAGTGATTTGAAAAACATTTTGGGGGCAAAACCAGGAATCAAATCTGGGATTAAACAGAATTAAAGTTTAACTGCTGCCGTAATGTATGACTCCATAAATCCCATCTCCAGCTGTCCCAGCCCGATAGAGCTCCATAGTTAACAAGATTTAAGAAACAGAGGCTAAAATGTAAAGGGAAAAGAACAAAACAAGGTTTCATTTACAATCCTAAGAAATTTTCATCCAGCAGGATCAGCTCCATTGCATCAACATTTAATGTACTAAAAGTTTGGCAAAACAGGTGTGGATTCTGCTGCAGCAAGAAGTGGTTTTCTTGGGAGAAAAAGGAGGTTTAAGAGTGGTTTTCTTGGGAGGAAAAGGAGATTTAGGAGTGGTTTTCTTGGAAGGAAGGGGAGATCTAGGAGTGGTTTTCTTGGGAGGAGAAGGAAGTTTAGGACTGGTTTTCTTGGGAGGAAAAGGAGGTTTAGAAGGATGACCTTAAGCTTTACAAAGACATATTTTGGTTATTATATAAACCCTGCTCAGACTCATTTCATTACTGGAGGAAACTGGGCTTCAATGTTTGACTTGGAACCTTGTTACAGCAACATTTGTGGTCACCTGGCCCTGGACAGATAAAGTGATGACCAACACTCCCAGCAGCTTTCACCAGATTCAGTGTGATGGAAAAAATTCTAGGATTGTTATGGAGATATTCCTGAACTTGAGTCAACCACACATAATGATCTCTGAGTAGGTTAAAATACTTTTTCATTAACTCCTCCAGACATTTCATCAAGCTTCAATCCATTATTTTTCCTTGAGTCTGCAGGGACATTGACTGAGCAATGCAAACACAGCCTGGTTCTGTTTTCTCTTTCTGCTAATCAGGTTTGCTTTGGAGATGGAAATTAATTACCTGACGGGCAGAATGCAGAAGGTTGCAAATAAACATGTAAAAAAAAGATGAAGTGGGGTGTGGAAATGACTTTTGTGAGGATTGTTTTAGGGAGATGTTCAGGAGTGGTCAAGCATTGAACAGGTCACAGCTCCAAGGCTGCTCAAGGAGTGCTTGGACACCACTCCCAGGGATGCACAGAGTTGGGGTGGCTGGATCCAGGAGCTGGATCCATGATCCCTCTGGGTCCCATCCAGCTGCAGATATTCCATGATCTTAAGATTTCTGCTAAACTCTCCTGCTTTTTTATGGCACAATGCAGATTTAAGAGCTGTAAATCAAGAACTTAGGCTAAGCCAGGGCAGGACCTTAAAAATTAATTTGTACTGATGCAGTCAGAAAAACTTATTTCAGTGGGGAACAGGGCACCGATCCCCTGTGTATTTTATTATCCATTTTCAATCAGGGAATTATTTAATTTTTCTTGGAAGAGACCACATGAATGTGAGTCATGCCACTGCACCAGGAAGAAGAACAAAACTAGGACTGTTCAGCCTGGGCAAGAGAAGGTTCAGGGTGACCTAACTGTGACCTTCCAGGACCTGAAGGAGCTACAGGAAAGATGGAGAGAGACTCTGTACAAGAGATGGAGTGACAGGACACAGGGGATGGCTTCCCACTGCCAGAGGGCAGGGATGGATGGGATATTGGGAAGGAATTGTTCCCTGGGAGGGTGGGCAGGCCCTGGCCTCTGAAGCAGGCAGTGCCCATGAGCACAGATGGCCACAAGGATGCTCCTTCTGTCCTTTCCCAGAAGGACAGACAACATCAGACACAAACTTGCTCCTCTGCCCATGTTACCAGCCCCCTCTGCCACCCTCTCCCCACCTTCTGGCCTCCCAGAGCCATGGATGCTCCTCCTTGAGGGCACAAATCCCTTCAGCTGCTCACCATCCCTTGCAGTCATTGGAGCCCACCTGGGCTCTGCAGAGCAGTCCTTGGGGAACACACAGGTTTTGAGGATCCCTCAGGGTAAGAGGCAGCAACTCAGACAATTCTGCACATGAGCAGACTTGAAGGACTGGGGACTTCTAGCAAATCCAGAATCTCTTCCCTTTACTTGTAAACATCCACCCAGTGCTCACAGGGGCACAACATCAGGAATTCTATTTTGATTCAAGCCAAACACACAGTCACTCTTTACTATAATTAAAAATATCTCCAACTGGGACAAACCATCAGCCAGGTGAACATTAAGGCATAAAGTAATTCACTGATGTGCTCAGCTCTACCTTCACAGCACAAGGATTCAGCACCCATTTACAGAGTGTCTTATCCCCTCTGATCAGATCAGGAAAGCTTGGAAAAGCAGGAATCTGGTGTGGATTTTCTCTCCCATCAGCTCCATGGCCTGGATCAGAGCTGAGTCAGCAGAGCTGCAGCCACATCCACAGCACTGCCCTCAGCCTGGAAACCCTGGAGCAAGAGCCAGGAGCTCAGCACAGCCACAGCCTCAGCACAGGCAGGCTCTGCATTTGCTATTTTTACAGGCAGATACAAACCAAAATAGCTGTGCCTGACTCAGGAGGCAGCGTGGCTAACAGCCCCTGTGACCGCTGCACCCTGACCCAGCACTGCCACAGCCCCATGGTCCCAAAGGGAAGGTAAACCCACACACAACCTCTCCAGGAGATCCTTTCCTACATAGCACCTCTCCAGGAGATCCTTTCCCACACACCTCCCTCTCCAGGAGATCCTTTCCCATACGCTTCCCTCTCCAGGAGATCTTTCTCTACACACCATTTCTCCAGGAGACCCTTTCCCACACACCACCTGTCCAGGAGATCCTTTCCCACACACCCACTCAGCTGAAGGACTCAACAGCCCCCACAGCCACCTCAGGGCAGCCAGGACCAGCTAAACTAGTGTGCCCAGAAACTTCCCCCTTCTCCTGGATGAGCTGGGCTCTCCATCAGTATTTGCATATTCCAGAGCTGGAATTTTAAGGGACAGAAGGTTTACAACAATTAAAATCACAGAATGGTTTGGGTTGGGACTTTAAGTATCATGTAGTCCCACCCCAGCCATGGCAGGGACACCTTCCACTGTCCCAGGCTGCTCCAGCCCCAATGTCCAGCCTGGCCTGGGACACTGCCAGGGATCCAGGGGCAGCCACAGC
>JAOTQZ010000297.1:3949267-3961785 GCA_026546895.1 Pogonocichla stellata
GGGTTTACATTCTCCATTTCAAAGAGAAGCTTCTGCCTTTATTGGCAGACACCTGTCCTTCAAACCAGGACACTCCTTAGGATATTTAGAGTCATGGAAGGGTTTTGGTTGAAAGGGACCTCAAAGCCCATCCAGTGCCACCCCTGCCATAGGCAGGGACACCTTCCACTATCCCAGGCTGCTCCAAGCCCTGTCCAACCTGGCCTGTCTCCTCTCTGGGGCTGTTCCAGAGCTGTGTGCACACAATGCTGTGCCCTGTGCTCTGGGATGGCCCTGCTGGAGCAGGGAGGTGCCACCAGGCACCTGAGCTCCCTCCAGCTTGAGCAATCCCATCCTCGGATTCTGTGACTTTTCACTACTCAAATATGAATTATTCACTGCTACCCCAGCTTGACCTGTGCTGGGATTCTGTGAACATTCACCACTCACACAGTGATCTGTATCCTCATGATCCTCTAGGATGGGCTGTGAACTGAACAAGTGAAATAGAAATCTGATAGAAATAGATGCATTCTCAGGACAACAGGGCTCATAAAAAGTGAGGGGACAAGTGGTGCTGAATTTGTTCACATAAGGTAACACGAAATGTTAGAACTCTGCCATGATTCATTCTTTTCACAAATCCTTCACACCCTTCTTCCCCCTCATGGTGCTAAAATGATGCCTGACAGGCTAAAAGGAAGAGAAAACTGCAGAAGAGACAAGCAGCCCCACCCCACATTTTCTCCAGAGATTTTTATTTCCCAAAGAATATAAAAACAATGAAAAAAATCCAGCTCAAATTACCTTAATAACCAAGTCAAACTTCTGGTGTAAATCCCTATTTATTGGCTTGAGGAGCGTCAGTTCAGCCGTTGTGAGATTCATATGGAAATACTGGGGATAATCCTCAGGAGTACCTGCAAAAAAGAAATTGTGGTTTGAACAACTCTGAAAGGTTTAGTTCAGCAATGTGTTTATTTTACTCATTAATCATCAAAGGAACAAAGCCTAATTCTGGTTTTGGAAGGATAAAATATCACCTTAAGTGGACATGGAGCTTAAGGATACAATAAAGTTATATGTTTAATATTATTATTTCTGTACTCTCCAAACCCACACAGATTTCTCACAACTGCGATGCCCTAAGCACTTGGTAACAACAGGAATATTATTAATAACATATAAATAATATATATAAGTAATAACACAATGAATAACAATATGATAACAACAGATAGGTTATTTTAGAAATCCTTCCAGGAAAAGTCACTCCTCAGGGAGGAAGCACCAGTCGGAATCTCAATTTACTGTCAGTTGTAAATGGTGTTTTCATGGCTGTGGATTTCCAGGATATTCTTCAGGGCAGTGAAAACAGAAGCCTCAGAGCCTGAATGGATTGGGGAGCCACTGGAAATGGAGGAAGGGCTGTGCCAAGGCTGTGCCTGGCAGGTACAGCCCAAAAAATGTGCCCATGTCTAAGCCAAAGGGTTCCAGCAACCACAGCCTGGCAGAGGAGGAGGGAAAAATTCCAGCTACAGCAATTCTGAGCCCTGGGATTCTCAAAGAAATGGTGTAAAAGGGCCCAGAAAGCCCAAGTGTTCCACACAGAGCGAACTCCAGCATTCCCAGCTCAGCAATACTGTGAGGACCCCAAAGACCCAAAATTCTGATTCTAAGTCTAAAATCTTGAGAGGTTTAGGTATGGGAGCAGCCCTCTCAGCAGCTGAGGGCAGAAGGTGCTCCTGGCTCACGGGATAAAAGCCCCAGAACATCCCTGAGCCCAGGGGTTGTGAACCCCTAAAGCTGCCATGGGAGCAGCACAAACCTGGCCCTGCCAAACCCTGAATCCAGCCAGGACTGAGGCATGGATTCAGCACGAGGGAAGATCACTTTCCTGATAAATGCTGCTGGTTTTTGTTCCCCTTACAAGTGCAGTGGTTAGAAAGTACTTTCAGAAAGCCAGGAGATAAATTACTGCAATAATTTAATTTACAATCCTCCAATTTTCTAGATGACCATTTTCAAGATAAATAAATTACACATATATTTATATATATTATATATTAGTTTTTTTTCCCTGTGACTCTCTTAATCTACACCTATATCATTGACCCAAAATGCAGCAAAAGAACCACCATGGATTATTTTTTCTCTTATAACCACCAGCACAGAGTTTCCTGTATCCCCTTGCCTTGCCTTTTAATTTCAAGTTTTAATTAATTAATCGAATTTTTGAAGAGCACAAGGCACCCAGCAGGAGCTCCAATCTTTTGGCAGGTAACAGATTGCTGGTTTTAGAAGCTGCACATCACCAAGGCTGTTGCTGAAATTAAAAACTGTCACCAAATTAGGGACAAAATGCAAAAACTCTGAGAAAGGAGAAAACAAGAGGTGCCCTAAAGGAGAGCAAATATATAGGGGAGGAGGATAAGAGTCACAAAGGGATCTACAGAAGGGAAGATGAGGCTAATATTGAACAAGGATATCAGGAAAGAATCTGGGGGAAAAAAAAACCTGAAAAACTCCACTAAGAACCAAACCAACCTCAGCAGGAGAAAAGGAGAAAAAGGCAGCAAAGTGGATGATAGAAAAGCAAAAATTAAGGGATTACGCAGGTGGATGCCCAAATCCTCTCTGGGGATTCCTGCTCAGCTCCTGCCCACCTGAGGAAGAGCTCAGATTCCTGGATTCCTAAACTCTGGGAGCCAGGTTTTCCAGGAGCAGGAATATCTGCTTCTGCATATACAAAATAATTTCCATTTTGACAGAGCAGAGCAGCCCTCAGCCCACTTTTGTCTGCTCTGAAATCCAGGGATGAGCTCCAAGTCTCCTGGCTCCAGAAATTCTGTGTGTTTAGAGAGGCTGAGGGATCAAAATGTGGGGGGCCAGCAAGAGGGAGAAGGAAAGGACTCCTCAATTTGCTTTTCCCAAAGCCAGAGGAGGGGTTTTGTGGGACCTAGAGCTTGCAATGGACACAGAACTGGAGAGGATCCTCCTTCCAAAAAGTTATTGTGCATTTTTGGCTCTTTCTTTAAAATATCAACCAAAAGTGTCCAAAACTAGCAGCAGAAATCACACAGCCAGTTCCAAGAGCATAAAGCTAATGATTGAAAGTAAAATTCAGCTTTTCTCATGGATTGGCCCCAGAGAAAATAAAGGCTTCAAATTACTCCTAAAAATAATATTTTGCTAGCAATTTACTACTACACACAATACATTTTACTATTAAAAACAACAAAATTTTCTAGTCAAAATAATAACATTTACTGGTAGAATCAATAGCATTGCTAATAAAAATAAAGGGAGGGGCCTTGCTTCACACCTGGTTAAGTCCAGGTAATGTGGGTGTATTGCAAAGACCCAAAGAAATGAGCATTTCCATAAGCCAAGGATTGGAAAAATTAATGTATTACAAAAAAACGCAAAAACCTTCCAAATATCCCATTCTCAAATGTTATATATATCAAATATCTACAGTGCCCAAAGCATGTGCCTTGCACAGGTGGGCAAAGAAAGAAGGGAAAAGAAGAACCAAATAAAACTGAGTCAAATTAAATAATACTAAAAATAATTCTAAAAAGTAACTTATTCCTTCATTCCACAGGCACTGTCCAAACCTCCTGGGTTTTAAAAAAAGGACATTCCCAAAGAGATCAAGGAGAAGGAGGTTTAGATCTAAAGAAAAGGGGGAAGAAAATCCACATAATGAGAAATATCTGCAAGACCCATTTCCTGTGGAACTACTTAATATTTTCTGAGGCTGAAACAGAAATAGCAAATCTTGGGAGAGATGAAGGCAGACTTAAAATTCAAAAATAAATCCTTTGGAAGAGCACAGGAAAGGGGAAATAAGGAAAATAAAAAGAGAAAACCAGAAAAGTGTGAAAAAAAAAGGGCGAGTGAAGGAAGTGGGGAAAAGGAGGAAAAAAAGAAGGTAAAAAGAAGCAAACAGGAAAAAAATAAGGGGGAAAATTAATCTTAAAAGAAAGAAAATAGAAAGTAGAAAAAAAGAAGGAAAAAAGTAAATGAGTGAAAATGACAGAAAAATTAAGAAATAAGAAAAAAGGAAGAATAAAGAAGGAAAAGAGGAAGAAAAAAGAGGGAAAATGAAAATATACGGGAAGAGGGAAGAAGGAAAAAGTAAGAAAAAGGAAGGAAACAAAAAGGAAAATATAAGGGGTAAAGAAGGAAAAAAGAAAAGTTAAAGAAAATATTATAGAGAATAAATAAAGAAGGTAAAAAAGAAGGCAAAAAAAGAAAACAGAAGGAACAGAGAAAGAAATTAAAAGAAAAAAGAAAACTAGGTAAATGGGAAAAGATTAGGGGCAAATGAAGTTAAAAAGAAAAAAAAGAGAGACTAGGAAAAAAGAAATGAGGAAAAAATAAGGCAAAATAAAGAAAAAAATAAAGAAAGAAGAAGGGAAAGAAGAAAATATGGGTAAAAGAAAGAAAGAATAAAGGAAAAGAAGAAGAAAAGAAGAACAGAAGAAGAGAAGAAGAACATAAGAAGAAAAGAAGAACAGAAGAAGAAAAGAAGAAGAAAGGAAGAAAAAAGAGCTAAAAGGTTATGAAGGAAGGGAAAAAGAAGAAAAATATAAGGGAAAAAGAAGGATAATAAGAAAAGTGAAAAGAAATAGAAAGAAGGAAAAAATAAAGAAAGGAAAAAATAGAAAGAAGAATGAAGGAAAAGACATGGAGAAGAGATGGAAAAGAGAAGAAAAAAGAAAGCAAAAAAAGAAAGAATGAAGGAATGGAGGAGGAAAGGAGAAAAAAGTAAAGAATGAAAAAGGACAAAAGAAAGATGAAAAATGAAAGAAGGAAAAAGAAAAGAGAAGAAAAAAAAGGTCGCCAAACCAACCCAAATTGCTGCACCACACCTTTCTGAATTATTTCTTGGAGGTTAAAACAGACACTCCAATATTCCCAACATCCCAGGTTAGTGACACACAATTTTTAATAATTTCACTCCTGAAGAACTTTGTAAATTATGCAAAAAAACCTTAAGAAGTTGGTCTGAAGTGGCCCTGGGGTGGAGCTCTCCCTGCAGAATTTAGGAATAAAATCAATTTATGACATTTATAAATAAGTCCATTTGCAGAGCTAAACCTCCACAATGTGCTCCTCCAAATCCTCACTTCCACCTCTCATTGGCTAGGAAAACCATGGAGTTCAACATAGGGAAAATAGGGAAATGATGTGATTCCACAGAATTCCCCATTTCCAAATCCCACAGAAAGGTCGGTGTGGATTTTGGGAGCAGCTGGGCAGGTAGAGCCCTGCAACTACCAACACCCTCAGGCCCTTCCATGGCCACATCCTACAAGCCCAGAACTAAATGCCAAACACAGGGAAGCAGCAGGAAAAAGAAGAGAGAGAAGCATAAACAACTAAACAAACTTTAAATTACAAAGCAAAGTGCAGAGGCAGCAAAATTGGAGGTGGATGAGGTAAGATCCTTGGAGCTGCCCCCTGCCACATGATTTTGGGGACGAAATCTGCACTAATTGCCTTTTTTAGCCTCTCTTTTTGTGCCTGTCAATGGAAAACATATCCTAGCAGAGCTCTCCTTTCCCTCACTGTGTTGTTCCATTCACTAAACCAGACAACAATTCTGGATTTAATGTGAATAAACACTAATAAATAACCACGTGACATGAACTTCCACGTGGCAATTAAACACCAACAGGTAGTAGAACAATTCCAAACATCCCACTGACCACAAGTGGAATTTTTATCAGGGTTCCATGCTCCCAGGCAATCTTTTCCTGGCTGGTCATACCAGAGGGACTGATTTGGGGGGATAGGAAAAGTAGCAGACACCAACCAACTAGGATGGAATAGAGGATGCCAGGTCGATCGGAAGGAGGCTGGATGTTTCGGTCCTGATCTATGGCTTGGATGGGTGGAGTGACACTGATGGGATTCACACGGGCCTGAAATGAGAAATCACATTGGAAACAGAGCAATTAGAAAGCCAGCAGGGAGATCTGCAGGTTTAGCACAACAACATCTCATGGGAAAGGGTATTAGAAGAGAAAAAACCTTCAGAATGAGAAGAATATTTACAGCTCATGCCCCCCTTTGAATCCAAATTAACCAAGCAACATATGCATTTCTATAGCAACCTCTTTTCTGTGAGATACAGCTTTAGGACAGATCCCAGAGGAAAGGAATCACAAAATCCCAGAATGGTTTGAATGGGAAGGGACCTTAAAGCCCATCCATTCCCACTCCCTGCCATGGCAGGGACACCTTCCATTATCCCAGGCTGCTCCAAGCCCCCTCCAACCTGGCCTTGGACACTTCCAGGGATCCAGGGGCAGCCACAGCTTCTCTGGGCACCCTGTGCCAGGGCCTGCCCACTCTCACAGAGAAGTTTTTCCTACTATCCCACCTAGACCTGCCCTCCTTGAGTTTAAAGCCTCTCCCCATTGTCCTGTCCCTCTATCCCTTGTCCCCAGACCCTCTCCAGCTCTCTTGGAGCCCCTTTAGGCACTGCAAGGGGCTCTGAAGCCACTCTGGAGCCTGCTCCAGGTTGAACAGCCCCAGCTGTCCCATCCTGGCTCCAGAGCAGAGGAAATCCAGCCCTGTGATCACCGTCATGGTCTCCCCGTGGTTTCTGAGCTCTAGGAGGAAATGCAGTGAGAGGCACCATCCCCTGGTGTATTCAGACAGCTCTGAGGTTTTAACTCTGCCTTTTGCTCAGAAGCTCAGCATCCCTTTCTGACACACACCTGTGCAGAGCCACGTGGAGAATTACAGGCACCAAGTAAAAAAAGCGCCAGACTTTGGGACATTCTATGTGTTTCGGATGAATCCTGGGCCATTAGCAATCACTCATTTTTTTTTTTTCCCACCAGGATTAATATCAGCAGACTAAGTGGATGCTTTCTATTTACCCTTTTTTTTTTTTTTTTGTGTATTCTTTGTGGTGAGAACCATGGAGTGAGCAATCCACGTGCTGCAAACAAGATAATGCAGAGATACAGCAGACCCCCTGCTTCGCTGGAGACTGCTGGATAATATATGGCATTCTGGTGAGATAATAACCCCAAATTGAGTGAGTTTTTTCTCCCTGCAGCATTTACATCAAATACTTAAGGTAGCCCTTTGTGGACAGAGAAGTCAGAGGTGGCATCATCTGACTGGAGAACAGAAAAGACTTGAAATAGGGGGATGAAAAGAGCTAGTCATCGAGATGATTTCATTTTCTTGAGCTTGCAAAGCTTGGGAGGCCGTGGGATGAAAGGGGATGGAGGGAATAATTGGAGTTATGAAGTGTGGGCAGCGAGCTTGCTGCTGGGGAAGTTAATGAGCTCCATGAAAATTAAATCCCTGGCACGAGGACTCGCTATGAGGATGCTCCCCCTTGGATTTTTTTTTTCCCCTGATGGCTGCCAGCAGGTACTAGAAATGGGATTTTGCCATAGATGATGCCAGGCCAACCTGCTGTCACCAGATTTCTTTCTTTGAAAGGGAGCAGAGTTTCTAGGCAAGGCAAATGCCGTGTCTGGAGTCTGCCTGCTCTCCCTAAAGCACTGACTGTGTGCTGGCAGGAGGGTCAGGGTTGCTGCTGAGCCCTGGGGAAGGGCTGTGAAAGCAAGGGGGTGGCTTAGGGGTGATCTGAAACAGGGCAAATGCAAAGGGTGAGCTCAATAATCTGGGAGATGAAGAAGATTTTCTGCTAAACTGTGGGCTCCTGGGTGGAAATTAAAAGGAGAACAAAGACCTTGGTGCATTCCCTTATGTGCCATTGGTATGGGATGTGGCTGGGAAAAAGGAAAGTGGGACCCTGAAGCGTAATGAGCAAAATAAAGATGAGGAGATAATTAAGGACTCTGCTAAATGCTGGGGAAGCCTCTTTGGGAATGTGCCACAGAGTTCTGGTGTTTACCCCCAAAAAGGGTGAGTTTAAATCACAGCAGGTGCAGCACAGGGGTGTTGGGAAGGGCAGGGGAGAAGAGCCTATTTTAGGCAAGGAGCTGAAAAATATTATCTGTGTTTGGCCAAGGATGTTGGGAGAGGACGTGATGCCTGTCTATAAATACAGTGGGAATGTAAACACCAGGAAGGGAAGCAAACTGATTTAACTGGAAGGGCCATGTCAGCAGAAAACCAAATCACCCTGAACTGGGCAGGAATGAACCTGAGAGGGGATCAGCACATGGCTGTGGGATCCTGGGGTGGCTGGGGCTAATAGGATTGTTAGGGGTGAGAGACCTCAAAATGAATTTTGAGGCAGAGCTTGTTAAACTGATGAAATATCTGACAGGGCTATTCTCTGTCTGCAGCACAGTGGGGGCTGAGCTGGGAAATCCCTTTGGGGGTGAATTACTGGGAGCTCCCTGACTTGCATCCACAACATCCCAGTGACCCTGAGCCTATGGTAATAGGAGTAGGGACTATTCATAGCACTACAGGATTCTTTATTTGTATTTTCCATGCCTATCCCATGCTATTTGTAACAACAACAACAAAAAAAAAGGAATATTTGAAATTAATACAGGAATATCTGAAAATGCCTCCTTGCACCAGGCTGGATGGATATCAGGATTAGCACAGGGGCTTCCAGCCAGGTCCCTGCTGTAGGTACAAAGGAGCTTGTGAGGGTCTTGTGCTGATGAGCAGAAGATGCTCGTGGTGGGGGATGGTGAACCCTGCCTGAGACAAGGATGTGTGGGCACAAACCCACTCTGGGCTGCTGCATATTGCTCCTATCACGGGAACCACAATACTGTGTTAGCACCTTACGGTAGCAGAGCAGAAACTTACTTTTTTCTCAGTTAATCTGAGCATTTCCTGCAACCTGAGAACCTCCAGACACACGGATCATAAAGTTTTCGGTGTTTTTTGGGATAGGCCCTTGCAGGGAGGTTTGTGGGCTGCCAGCCACACTTGAGATTTTGGAAAGGGTCGTGTGAGGGAGGTGGGAGAGGCTCCCCTGGGGCAGAAGGGTGTCTGTTGGGCAGCAGGAACAGACCCAGGAATGATTTCCCTATTTTTTCCCCCAGGCATTTCAGTTTTGTTAATCAGACGAAGCTCGCAGAACTGTTAATTCGTTGGGCTGGAATTAACCTCGTGATGAGGGTGTTTGGATAAAGCCTTTGGGAGGCTTTGGGAGGCTGTGCTGCTTGGACACAAAAGGGGTTTGCTGAAGCTTATGTGGGGTCACAGTGGCCTAATTAGGATTATGGGGAAATGGTGTTTTTTGCAAATGGGTTTTTAGGTAAAGGAAGGAGGTGGCTGGAATGTGCTGTTAGATGTGGAGTGTAGCATTAAATGAGCATGTAAATGAGATGACTCTCATTAGAAAAGGGCAAGTTTGATGAACAGTTCCTGAGAGCTTTCCCTGGAATGATGCCTTTGACTTCTGCCTCCTGCCTTATTATGGCAGGACAAGGAGGCTGGGAGGGATAATAACTGCTGGGAACGTTGGGAGAGCACAGCTTTGATGCTGGCAGTAAGGAGCAGCCATTTCACCTCTGAGCACAGCACTGCTGAATCTGAGCATCATCCCAAAATTAACCTGCTTGGGAATATGGCAAAACCACCATCAGGCCCAGGGGCTGAGGTTTGGCTGAAAGTTAAGGTCAGTGTGGGTGGAGGTTTTTGGCAGGGCTCATGTCTGCTGGGGCTAGCATGGGCAGGTGAGTCTCTCCTGGGTGTGCTTATGCTCAAGCCCAGGGTTGCCTGGGAAGTTCAACCTCCCAAAATTCTCCCCAGGAGCATCTCAGCACCCAGGGCTGCCACAAGCCATGGTGGAGAACAAGTCCAGAGTTACCTCCTGCACTTGGGATGAAGCAGTGATCGTTTTTTCCTGCCTAAAATAATCTTTTACTATTAAGCCTCGAGCCCTAGACCTTCTCAGCCTGATAATAGCACTTCAAGATGATTCCCCTTGAGCTCTCTCCTTGCTGAAACAACCTGTGTGTGCTGGCTATGTGTGCTCCAGCCCAGCCAAGTGCAAAGTCTCCAGGGATGAAAGCAAAATCCCATTTGTCTTTCCTGAATGCAAACAGTTGAAGGATCAGAGATGTCCATCCCATTTAGAAGCAAGTTAGGGCAATTTTCAGGTGCAGGGGATGCATTTTGCTGAATAAGGTGTTTTTTGTTACCACTCATGCAATTGAAGATGAAAATCTTTCTTCTCATCAGCTGCCTTCCTGAATTTGGTGATCATCTCCTTTGGTTTATCTGAAATAGGCTGGCAGACACGGGGAGAACCTCAGGGATTAATGGAGTGGAGCTGTCCTTATGGAATCTCTGCTAGATCCCCCAAGTGAGGCTGAAAAGCATTTTCTGAGCTCCTCTGCACTCCTGCAGGAGTTTTTAAGCTCTGAGATACATCTCCAGTCAGATATCCCCAGCTGATGTAGGTGTTCATGGTTCTCCTGGATAACTTTCTTTTGAGACAAGGAGATTGATGCCCTGAGCATCTGTGAGACCATCAGATCCAAAGTATTTTCCTTCTGGGCCAGAAATGAAAGCTGTCTCATGCTCCCTCCAGGCTGCTTTTCCTCATCCTTCCTGCATCTTTACCCTCTAACTGTGGGTTTGTCAGGCCAGGATTACCCCCCACACTCAGTGCAGGTTTAGGCAATGAGTCCCTGGTGTTGGTTACACCCCTCAGCAGGAATTGACATTCCCTAGTGCTGGAAACTACAGGAACCAACCCTCAAATTGCAGCAGCTCCCACGCTGCTCCCCTGACTCTGACTGCAGCCACTGGCAGCCCTGTAATTGTCACTGTAATTGCAGGGGACTTGGAAACCCTGAGCCCTGCCAGGAACATAACTTAATCTTTCCTGAGCTGTTGCATTTGAGGGCTGAGCGTGGGGATTTGCTCTTCTCGTGGTGGCAGGGGATCAGTGCTGATCCCAGAGCTGGCAGGGAGGGTCTGGGTGCTGCTGCTCCCTCCCAGTGCAGAACAAGGAGCCCAGGTAAGCTCGTTACAGGGGCTTATTCAGCAGATGGACGAGCTGTTGCCAGGTAGATCTTATTGCACATTAATATGCCATTGGCCTCATTTGTGTGTCCTGCTCACCTCTGGCTGTATCCTTGTCTGGTGCAGGGAATGTGTTTCCAGCCCAGCCTGTCCCTGGCACCCTGTTTCCGTTGTTCCTCACCTTCCCAGATGGAAATAGCTGGTGAGGGACCTGGATATGGCCATAACCATTCCTGGGGCTTGAGAGATATGAATGTCCTGAATGTGGCACTGGGTCACAGTCCCAAGGCTATGGAGAAATGATGCCCCTGGATCCCTGGAAGTGTCCAAGGCCAGTTTGGACAGGGCTTGGAGCAGCCTGAAATAGTGGCAGGTGTCCCTGCCCATGGCAGGGGGTTGGAATGGGATGAGATTTAAGGTGTATTCCAACCCAAACCATTCTATGAACCTATGATTTGACTGCAAGAGACACCAAAGATTTCTGTATCTACTCCAGCTGTGCTCTCCCAGTGTTACAAAAACCCTGGGGAGGGTGTTTGTGAGCATGTTGACATGGGGACAGGTGGGTGACACAAAACACCTCATTCTGCAGCACAGCAGGAAGCGATTTGGGGCTGGGAACCTGCTGTGTTCACCCTTAGCATCTATCAAAACTCCCCCAAAAAACCAAAGCCTGGCAAAATCCCTCCTCCTGTGCCATTCTTTCTTAAATGTTTGCCACCAGTACATTTGGTTCTCCATTTTCCCTGGTACTGAAGTGAGAGATTTCATAATGATTCACACTGTGTTCTGCTGAGCAGCTTCAAGCAGCAACTGGGGAGTCTGTTAAACAGGCATCCAGCCCGGAATATTTTGTACACTATCTAAATGCAGCACTGTAATTAAAAGACATGCTTGAAATAAATGACAGAGGGCTTGGGGTTTGTGGTTTTTTTCCCCTCTTTTTTTTTTTTTCCTTCCCAAAGGGAGATAGGAAGGCGGGTAGAAGTGGCTCTGAAGTACCAAAGAACAAGAAGCACATTTGAACAAATAATATCCAACAACACAGGTCGACAGAATTGCTTTCAAATGCTGCATGTTGGGTTATCACCCAGGGAACTTTCTGTCTGATTAAAAATAATTATTGCTGGCATTAAATCTGTTCAGAATTACTCAGTGCAATTCGTCTCCTACCACACGCCGCTACCATATGCCTGGTCTGTTGAGTGAAGAATGTCTCTTTTATTCGGATAAATAATGCTTTGTAAATATTTAGAGATGAATGTTCTGGATCAGTGAGCGGCTATTTCTTTCCTGATGACAAATATGTGCAAATGAGCTTGTTTCTGGCGGCGGCTCCGTGTGAGGCAGGCACTCTGTGGGGCCACATTAATCCCTATGTGAGCGTGCAGGGGTTGTGCCAGGATGGTTTGCCATGGGGACAGCAGAAGGGTCACAGAGTCATGGAAGAGTTTGGGTTAAAGGCCATCTCCTTCCAAAATTACTGCAATGAGCAGAGATACTTTCCCCTAGACTAGGTTGCTCCAAATCCCATCCAACCTGGCCTTGGACACTTCCAGGGATCCAGGGGCAGCCACAGCTGCTCTGGGCAC
>JAOTQZ010000297.1:3970095-3981791 GCA_026546895.1 Pogonocichla stellata
TGAACAATCTCAGCTCTCCCAGCCTTTTCTCCCAGCAGAGCTGCTCCATCCCTCTGATCATCCTGGTGCCTCCTCTGAACTCTCTCCAGCAGCTCCAGGTCCCTCCTGTGCTGGAACCTCAGAACTGATCCACAAATTTAAAACTAAACTAACTTTTCTCTTTATTTATTTTTCAGAAGGTCCCCTTCATTTCCAGAAGCCACAGCTACAAAGCCACAGTGGGTAATTTATGCTGTTGGTACCTGTGACCTGGCCTCTCCTGTCTTCTCTGGGGGCAAAAAAAGTGTTTTAGTGACCAATGGGAAAAATTAAGGCATGGGATTAATTATTCAATTCACCTTCTTTCTAAACTCAGCACTAAATTATCGAACAGCTTTTAGCACCTGATTTAGCTACTCAATACAGCACATGGCTGCTTCGTTCTTGGGCTTCTGTCATGGCTCATGTTTATGCAATTTCTTGAAATGAAAACTGTAAAATTCAAATATCCTGGCAGCTCGGGTTGTTAACGAGTAAGCTGTCAGAGAACACAATTCCTTCCATTCATTTGTAAAAACAAGCCATCTTCGAGGGGAAAAAAAAACCATTTTGAAAGAGCAGCAAGAGAGCATAATGAACCCGAGCACGGAGGAAAACAGAGACTATTTTTATCAATGATGTCTCCCAGGAACAGCAGGGCCAAAAAAGAATTGAATTTCATCAGGATCTGATCACAGTGCTTACTAAATTGCTTTTTCTGTATCTGACATGCTTGATAAGAAGTGTCCCCAGCAGTGTCTGTGCAGGGGACTAAATGAAATGCATTATGCAATGGGCCTCCTGCCTCAGCACAACCAGCATTCAGGCCAGAGCTTCTCCTCCTTCCAAGGTGATGACTGGCATATAAGAATAATAAACATTTCTGTTTTGACATTTGGCTTTTTTCCCATACAACTATGAAGTCTGTTTCCCTGATTATCCCTCAAATTCTTGATGGCGGGTCTCTTACTATCCTGATTTCTGTGCAGCGGAGCAAACTGTGAAGCCTAAGACAAGCACCTACATCTCCCAAAATTCAGAAAATATTTAACAACCATGTAGCACGACCATTATGACTTCCAGATTATTTTTATTTCCATTTCTAAGAGTAATTTCTTTTAATTAAAGAAATTCTTTTAATATTAGCCCATTTTTCTTTCCTTATAAATGCTATTTCTCACAGAGGGATAATTCTATCATATATCTATAAACATAAATATATATATACTTTTTTTTTTTTTTCTCTTCCTAAGGACAACAGGCTGATGGCTTCTCCATGCCTTTAGAAAAATTAGCCACACTATAACACACCACAAAAGGCAGAAGAAGTTACAAGCAAATGATAAAAGAGGAGAAAGATTTGGTGGGAAGATATAGCCAATACTAGAGGTGTAATCTTTCTTAATTTCAGCTGTATGGAACTAGACAAAAACTCTAAACACTCCAGAGAGTAATTAATTTGAAATACAAAAAACCAGAGAAATATCAAGATGAACACGTCAGTATTTTACCCGGGCCATTTGTCTCTTGGCTGACTATCTTTACATGGAGATTTTATTGCAATAATATTGGTGGTTCTTTCTCTTATTCCCACATTTCATCTTCCTGCAGAGAATTTGGCATTTCCTCACCTGCAGGAATATGCCAGGTCCAGAGTCTCACATCAGAGGGAATTTCAGAAGGCTGAAACAGGACGGGGACGTTTGGGGTCAGCAAAACCACACTGCAGTTCCCACTCTCAGCTTGAAGAAGAATTTTCATTTTCTGTACTGATTTTCCTCTCTTTTGGGTACTCAATGAACACTTCTCCAGTCCAGGAGTGGGAATGCCATCTGGAACTACCTTGCTACTTAATTCCAGCTGTATCCACCACTCCTCATTAAAGTTTGCCACCCTGTCTGAGAAAGAATTTTAGGGAGAGATTTTGTGGCCAGAGCCAGCTACAAAGTCTGCCTCACCATTATTAAATCAATTTTATTACACTGATTTAATGGTAACATTAAAAGTGGCAATTTTAGATTGATTTTTTAGATTTAGGGTTTTCTCACCTAAATTTTGGAGGTATCTTCAATAAATTTGTGCAGATGTAATGTGTGCATGTATATACCTCACCTGCAGCGGTCACATCCTTCATCCTTAAGCTCATCCTCATATATTTTTAGGGTGAAATAGAAAAATTTTTTGTTATATTAAATGCTTTTCTTTTCCAATCCCAGGACAAAAAGCAGGAATTATTTATGAAGCACACCCCTGCCTCCCCAGCACTGCTGTGGTGCCCAGGGTATTGATCCAGAGCCAAATGGAAATTATTCCCATTTTCTCCCCTCAGGAGAGGAAGTTCCACTCACCAGGAACTTCCTTGTTCTCCCCAGGAAAGACCTCTAAGATTCAGGGAATGTTTTCCACAGAACCATTATCAGAAGCATGGAGCAGAGGCAAGCATGACTGTCTCATTTTAATGTGTCCTTGCACATAGTCATCAATTAAGGTTTTGCAGATCACATTTGATTAATTGAGGAATTAATCAGCACCCTCTGCATTGTGACAACAAGCTGAAAAGAGAAATAATTCCTCCTGACCCCTAATGATTAGCTACAGTTTAATGGGACAACCCAGGCACTGAAATTATTCTCTCTGCAAGGCCCAGGGAGGTGACAGAGATGAGAATTTTTCTGGAGTGAAGTTGGCTAATAAAGCATCACTGCAAGAATATTTTGTTTAAATGACAACATTTAAAGCCTTCAAATGCTTCGAAATGACATTTAAGGATCAAATAAATTGCTACATATTTTTTCTTTGTGACAACAGCTCCACTTGGTGCTGTAACAAACACAGATCTATGGAATAGAAAATAGAATTGAATCGTACAGGAGCTCCTCAATCAACACTTGGGTGGTTTTGGCACTTCATTAATTGGATTTTTAGCCTCAGTTTTGCTGCACCAAAAGGTGGTTTGTGATCCTGAACCTGCCCTGCTGCCCACACTAAACCCCTGGAGATCCCTCTCCAGCCTTGGATGGATTGGATTGCTGTGGCTGTGATCAAAGTTTGAATCAAAGCAGATTCTCTTCCTTCCTGAAAGGAAATTCCTTCTAATTTCAGAACCACTGTTACTTCTTCTAGGCAAACTCAGAACCTTTTTCCTTCTCAACTTCTGGCAAAGCCAGAAGAACTGAGCATTTTCTCACCTGTAAATTCCTAACCATGATGAGAGATAACAGGCAGTTGACGAAACATTCCCAGAAAAAACAAAAACAATAAATTTGAAAACAAAACAATAAATTATAAAATCATTAATTTTTACCACTTTATTCCTGCCTTGATAATGAATCAGATTTCAGATTTAATTTACAGCATGATAAAGAGCTAGAAAATGCCACTGTTTTCAGCAGCAGCCAAATTTCCAGCTCAGCCGGAGTCTCTGGAGAGCTCCCAGAGCTGCTGCTCCTCCTGTGCCACCCAGTGAGCCCCATGGCCACTGTGTCCCATAGGCCACCCCATAACCCAGCCCCAGCAATACATGAAATATGCTTATCTCAAACTAAAAACAACTCCAGAGATGACATGCAGGGACATTTTTTTTCCTGTTTCATTTTTTTGACCAAAATCTTCTCACTTTTCAGGTAAGCTTGGCCCTTTTTCCCTTAAAACCTTCACTTTTAAGGATTAGAACTATTATATATAAATATATATACACTTTTTTTTTTCCTACCCACAGACAGCAACTCAACTTCTGAACCACAACTGGGTTAAAATCTCCTGAAGTGTAGTCTTTCAGACTTTATTCCCTTATTCTGCAACCTTCCTGTAATTTTCTCAACCACAGTGTTCTTTGAAACACCTGGTTCTTTCAACAATCATTACATTTTGGAAGTTAAAATCATGGTTTTGTTTGGTTTTGAAGGGCAAACCAGGCAAGTGAACCTCTCCTCTATCTGAAAAGCAATTATATTTAAAGATACAGGTTAATCTTAGATTAACAGGGACTGTCCTGCCTGATCAATACATCAGCCAAGGAAAGAGCTTGCCTGGCTGCTAAGGGAGATTATTCTCAGGTTTATGTATTCACATATTAAAGTTCCTGACAATTTTAGTGACAATTCTTTTTAATTAGCCATCCTGGTATCCTCCCAAATACATAAAATTTAATTATCTGTAACATCACATCTTTGTGATTTTAACCTTTTCATGCTTCGCTACTTTTCAGTGACATTTTCCTTAAAAAGAAGACTCTACTTGTCAAGGAATGGCATGTGGGAGACAGACAATCAATCCTAAAAAGGGAAAGGATAGGGAAAATCACATCAGCCGACTTAAAACACCTTTTATAGCTCCTTATCAGGTACTTGCAGATAATCAATAGCTTATCAAAGCTGTCCATTTCGACTTTGCTGAGTTATTCTTTCAAAATCACTAATTCAGGTTGAAAACCAGCCCAATATTGTGAACTTTATCCACTGCCTTGAACTTCACATCAATCTGGTGACCTCTGTAGGGCTGCAATTAGAGTGAAAAGAGGGGGAAAATGCAAATGAAAATGCTTAGAATAAGCAGAGTGGCTGCAGTCACTAGAGGATTTTATCATTGTTTTTGCCTTGTTTTCCCACTTCCAAAGCACTTCATGATTGCCTATCTGTTCATCTTGCATCTCTGCTGAAATTTAATTAGAAAAATTGCTATCTGCCTCTAATGGCAAATAACTTGGCTACAACTCTGCCTTCTTCCATAAAAAGCACTCTGACAACTGCAGAGGTGTCAGGGAAGTCAATCTGCACTTCCCCTCCACTCATCTGAGTCGCAGCATTGACCTAAATTGCTACTGAAAAATTAATCCCTGGAAAAATGGAACAATTTGCTCATCTTTCAGTGGTAGAGGGACTGTTCAGAGCCTCAGTCATGAAGCGCTTTTCTAATTTACTTAAGAACAAGAATGTAGAGACACAGCCAATTTTTAAAACATTTCTCTGGTTATTTCCTGAAGTGAAACCAATGCCCTGTCCACCAAATAATTTTTGGAATTAAAGTACCCAGGAACTCCCATTCATCTCAGCCCAGCACTAATTATCTTGCACCAAAGATTTTAGTCTAATTAACAGCAGGGCTGCATGCTGCCTATTCAAAATAAAAAAAATCACTTTTTTTCTTGCCCAAAATGATTCTCCTAATGATGGAAACTCTGTTTTCTCTGGAAGGCAGACTTTGAACATTTAGTTTTGCCAGCAGACACAACTGTAGTCAATCATGGGCTAATTCCAGCAGGAAGTGTAAATACTAACCCCTACAAGAGCATTTAGCAGCAGTCCCAAAAACTGGACAGAGCCTGTCCAGCTGGGAAAGGAATAATTAGAAACAAATTAAATCCCAAATAATTTTCTGAGGCTGGATGCCACTGAATCACAAATGCAGCTTGTAAATTATGGGAATACAGCTAGAGAGCAGGACTCAAAGCACTGCTAAGCTTGTGACCAAAATGGATGTGTTAACCATAGTGGGCCATAAGGCTTGGCAAAAGAAAGCAGAACTCTGAAGAAGGAATGCAAAAGACAACAGTGTCCTGAGGATGCCTTGTTTGAGAGAAATCAAGCAAGACGGTGCCTGTACAGGTTTGTGCAAAGCCATGATTAAGCAATGTTACTTAGTTACATAAATGTTTTGGTTTTGCTACTTTTAGCTATAGCTGAAAAGGTATATAAATATATATACCGATGTGTGAAACCAATAAACTGGCTCCAGGCTTGCATCAAGCTGGGGTCCTGCCTCTCTGCCAATTGCCATCAGTAAGTCTCAACAGACCAAAGGCTGGCAAAGCTCTTTTATCATGTTTGAATCTAAAAAGCCAAATCTTAGTACAAATAAGGCAAAGAAAGGCAGATTGAGATTGAACTGCTCCAGAGACCACCAACTCCCTAAATTAACTGTGAACATTTGCAGTTTAAAATGTCCAATGTCTAACAAACAAACACAAAAAAAATGACAAGAAAAAGTGGCAACTGAAGATCATTTTTTAGTTTTATGCAGTTTGATTGTTATTAGGGATGATTCCCTTCCTGTGAATTGTCTTTAAGCAGGCAGGTTTAAAAGTCAGCAAGAAAAAACCCTGATTATTCTCTGAGACTTTGCCACTCACACAGGTAAGAGAGGCATTCCTCATCTGCTGAAAGCTTCTATTAAAGTGGATTTAACCACACATATCCACTTCAGCTCAGCCCAACAGGCCAGAATCTGAAGGCTGTGTCTTTCAGTGCCCCAAAAATCTTCCTTGGCAGCTGTGTGGGAGCTCCAGGTGTGTCACTGTCTGATTAGGAATGGTGAATAATGCAGCAACACACACACGACTTCTTCAAAGCAGTAGGAAGAAGCGATCTATTGAAAAGCTATCGTATTTATATAAGATAGATTGTACAAAAAAAATAGAAAAGACTCATTGGCCCAAGAAGGCAACACTTCTTTGAAAACATGCTTTCTGCAGAATATCACGAGACACTCACACGGCTATGTGATCAACACCAGGTGTTTATTTGTGTTATTCATTCTTCCTTCTTTTGGTTGTCTTTGAGAAAAATCCTCAGCCTGGGAAAGGTCTGAGCTGGAGCCAAGAAAGCCAACAGCCTGGGAAAAAATCTGAGTTGGATTTTTCCATGAGCCTTCAGCAGTGCCCATGCAGGTGAACCAGCAACTCTCTCCCACTTCAGAGGTGGTTACTTGGTGTTCATTCCACGGTAGATCCCTGGATCAAATGTCTTTTGTACTGGTACTTCCCACAGCAAAACAATGCAATTAATTAATTATTTTAATGACCACTGGAGGAAACCCAGAACATTATGATGATTTTTTTCTGTTTGATTAGTATAACCAAGATGGGGAGATGCTGTTTTCAGAATTTTCACTTGTGCTGCTACTGCTGCAAGTTTTATATTAATGTGTCGCTGGGAGAAAATTCCAGGAGGTTTTGTGTTTGGGAGGAATTGTGATTTGCAGGGCCAAAGGAAGGAAATGCAAGGGAATTCAGTTGGAAGGAATTGCCAGGTGCTTGTCATCCTCAAGCCCAGAGGTACCCAAAAACAGAATTAATCACAGAATTAGCTAGGTTGGAGAAGACCTTTGACATATAAAGTCCAAAACCAGCACATCCTGTATAGTGCTAATTAACTACCAATAATCAGCATAAAATTGATTAATCCAGAGCTGATTAACCCTTGATACTGTGGAAGTGTCCTGTGCTCCCAGCCCCAGCTCACTCAGCGGGATTACAACACCTCCTCAGAAAAATGCAGTTTTCCCCTGAATCCAAATGGATGGAACTGAAGAGGTCCTTCTCACTAATAAAGACTTAAGGCCTTCTAGGGGGCACCTCCTGCTCTCCAGTGTCTTTTTTCACCCCTCTCACCTTCACAGCTGTTCAAGAATATTTTATTTATTATTTTTAGCCTTTCATCTCTCGGTGCTCTGCTCAGGCCCAGCTCCATGAGGGCAGCTGAGCCCATAGACCCTGTGAGGCCCCTGCTGACACAATTCCTGAGGATTCTGGGGATAATGAGTACAAACCTAAACCCTTTCCATGCAGGAGGATCCATCAGAGGTGCAAGGACAAGGAACTTGTAGAAGAGTGAGGTCGAATCTGAATTTAGTACAAAATCCTTGGTGTCATGGAGTGTCTTAGTGCCCATGTGGGCTCATAATTACCCCATGAAACCCCATAATAAATCCCATTAATCCAAATCTAGTCCAGCAATTAATTAAATAAATCTACTCTATATTTTGCTGCTTAACAGGCTTTTCTTCTTTGCATGATGATGGAAAACACTGAGTATAGAAGTGGAGGAAAACATCACAATGTGAGTATAACAGGAATGGACTGAAGAGGGAAAAAAGGAGGAGAAATTATCTTGCTCATGTTATGAGATATTCATGAGGTTGTACTTCTTAACTCCGTGTGATACTTGCACATCCTGATAATAAATGCTAATTTATTCAACTCTTCCTGATACAATAGGGGGAAAAATTAATTACCAGAGCCGATCAGATACAGAAACACTAAAATATAATATAAATGTAAAGCAATGTAACAACGACAACAAAAATCTCCAAACCTAATCAACAATCAACACAGGTTTTCTGAGAAATTGAAATTCAGCTAATAGCAAGTAATTAATTCCCAATTTTTTACCTCAGTAAATTCATGGATAGATTCCAACTATACTGGACAAAAAGATTACTCTTACCAGTGACATTAAATGCTTTATTTTAGGGGTCAGCTGAGTGGACATCTTGCCCAGCAAAGCAGGACTTCGCTATCCAGTTACTGCCTCTGAATAATTCATACTTCAACTTTGTTCCTCTTTCATTAATATTCCTTCTTATCTTCATTAAAAAATTAAAAGCAAATTTTAAAAAATGATGTTAAACTAAAAATAGTCCTTTTGCCTAGGGAGTAGGGTAGTGGTAGCTATGGAATAGCTTAGTAAAGAATAAATATAATATATAAAAATGTTACAGATAAATGTAATATAAATGTTTCCTAGCTGAACCCAGGTATCATCCATATCTTCCAAAGGAATTATTGCTTAAAAGCCAAATAAATATTTGAGGTTCAAGGGATAACTTCTTCCACCTACTTCTATCAAAAGTGCTGCAAAGAGATAAACAGCAAAGAGTTCATGGTTCATCAACAGAACCCAGGTCTCATTTCATAGATCAGGAGCACTTTGACATAAGAAAAGCCAAAACACAAACAAAAGCTGCTGCCCCTGAGCATGCTGCAGCTCAGGAAGTTTAAATAAATTAGTTTTGCAGCTCAGTATCTAAATCCCAGGTCAGATCTTTCCTGGCCCAGCCCCTCTCCTTGGCAGACACTGCTTTGTTTTCCAGTGGGGAATGTGCCTGGCCAAGGGCAGGAGCAGAGCTGGAGCTGGAATCCACTGACTGAGAGGCAGCACCACAAAAATTGATGGTTTGTGTTATACCTTCAGATAGCCAGATAAAAAAAACATAAAAACACCAGTTGCTTATAATTCCTGCCTCATCTGCTCCCACAGTGGGAATTATAACAGATCTGAGCAGGTGAAATGGGGTCACAGTCCCTCCTCCTTCATTGTCTGAGTGCTCACCTGAGGCCCCACACTCAGCTGGACAGGGAGCTGCCCCTTTCCTTAAAATGCCACCAAGCCCAAAGCAAATTAAAGTAGAATTTAAAGTCAAAGAAGTTCTTCACCAAGTCCCAAACACAACAGAGCTACAAAGGGTTTTGGAGCACACCAAGGTGTAGAAGTGTGTGGAGGGAAGGTGTGGAAATCAATACTCCAAGGTTAAATACGGATCATCTCTCCCTTCCTTTGACCCATCCCAAGGATAACTGCAGCAGGAGTCCTGAGGCCACACCAAGCAAAACACCAAAATGGGTGGGATGGGAAAAGAGTGTGAGGCACAGGACAGGAAGGGAGATACGACAGGGAAGAGCAGGAATCTCCACACTTCCAACCTCAACCTGCCCTTGGCTGGAGGCAGCAGGACACAGAGTGTGTGCTGTGATGAGCAGCCAAAGTTAAAAACCTTAATGTCAAAGCTTAACATTATTTTAATGTCATCTTAATGTCAGAGTTAATCAGGTGGGGCAATACTTGGTGATTCAATTGGTTCTGCCTTTTTATATTCTTAAATATATGAATTAAAGGTCATATATCAATATTAATTCAGCAATCCCTGTTTCTGTTCCACCCACCAGAGGTGCAGACCTCCAAGCAGCATCTCTGCTGTAAGGAATGGCAATTGGCACCAAGTTGCAACACGAAATTATAAAGTTCTCACCTCATTTTGGGATTCATGTATGCATGGAGTGTGAAATGAGCCTTACATTCACCTTTAACCTAACCCCATGGATGGATTAACTGACAGACTTAGCACAAGGACCTACATGGGATAAACCCCCATTGCTCTTCAGTGCCTCTTGATCAAAACCTGATAATAGCAACAAAAATCCTTTCAGAGGTCAGTAACTAATGCTTCCTCTTCCCAAAAATCTTTCTCCTATGGTTTATAACAATCCTCAACGGAATAACATCAAATCCCCTCCCAAAAGTGCTTCTTGGGGATATTTTGAGAGCGAAATATGGACAGGTAAGGAAAAGCAATTCCAAAATTTACCAAATTTCTGCAAGACTCAGCCCTTGCAGCCAACGGACAGTTTGGCATTGGATCCAAGATGGAATTTCACCATCATTCCCACATGCATCTCACCTTGGTTTCCTCTTGCTTGCCACACAAAGCATGACATCAAGCACAGGTGACCTTTTAGCTACAGCTCCCACAGGAAAAGATGACAGGCAATCAGATAAAACTTGGAAAAATCCCAGAGGACTTACAGGATCCGTCAGCTCGGGCAGGCTGGCTTGGTAGGTGAGGGGTCTGCAGTCCCGGGTGTTGTTCACCAGCACACAGGGCAGGAACATTGGCCCCAAATCGTCCCCATCCAGCACATCCACGGTCAGGGTGGTTGTGCTCGTCCTCCGCTCGTTCAGGTTTTGGGCTCGGTCCTGTGGAGCAAACCAGGTCCATCTGGTGAAACTTCCTGAACTGAGAATCTCCTGGGAAAAAATCTCCTAAAAATCTCCTAAAAAGAACCACCTAAAAGGATTTAAGCAAGGCTAAGGATAAAACATATAAGCATTGTAATTATCCATGTTCTAGGAGTAATAACAGGAACTTCTGCCTCAGAGCTGCAGCCTGAAAGGCACACTCGTAAAATTAGGAGAAAAAGTGAAGAAATACTGCAAGACATCTATCACTCAGAAATAATACAGCTTGGGACAAACTGTAGGACTAAAACTATAATAATGCAGCACGTTTGTAGAAGATAAAAAGGCCCTGTGCCTTATGCATAATCCAAAATTGTTGTGGTTATACCTAAAGTACACAAGTCTTCTTTCTTCCTTTAGTGAAGAAACATCATGACTAGCTAATATTTTGTTTAAAATACTCAAAAATATTCTCATTTTCACAGAGGAACTGCTGCATGAGCTTTCCTTTGCCGAGCTAAAATCTCGGGGAGGAATATGTGCCATGAATTACATCTTGCCCTCCTATCCTAATAGGATATAAGGTAGATGGAACACTGAAAGAAAAAAAAATAGTAATTTTAAAATTTATGTTTAAATTTAAGCTGTTTAATAACATCATCTATGTAAGATGAAGAGGCCATTGCTCTAAATTGTATTGTATACATATTTATTTTTCTATTTTGCAGTCCAGTCAGTTCTTGCACCAGCTTCACATTTAGAGTAAATATGGAAATTTTTGCATTCAGCTTTCTTCATGGTCAATGATGAAAAACAATTCCAGGAGCAGCTTTCATCATCAACTAAACCATTTCTCCATTCCTCCAGTTAGTGTCTCTGAGTAATTCTGGATCAAAGCAGATAGAGAGTAATTAATTTCCAGCAATATCTTCAGGATGCAAGGACAACAAAGCACTGATAGTGTAATCAGAAGAATGTGATTGAACAGTACACATCAGAGAGAATTCAATGCAGCCTGTGGGGTTATAGAATCCCAGAATGGTTTGGGTTGGGAGGGACCTTAAAGCCTAATCGGTGCCGCCCCTGCAATGAACAGGGGCACATTCCACCATCCCAGGTTGCTCCAAGCCCCATCCAGCCTGGCCTTGGACACTTCCAGGGATGGGC
>JAOTQZ010000297.1:4110138-4120986 GCA_026546895.1 Pogonocichla stellata
ATCCTTTTTTTTTTTTTTTTTTTTTTTTTTTTTTTTTTTTGTGAGGGCACATGGTGAGACTAAAGGGGATCTCATAAAACGAGGTTTATATGGTCATGTAACCACTATAGCACTAGAGCACTCCAGTTCTTGAAAACCTCCACTGGGACTAAAATTGCTCCTCAGTTCTTCAAAAAATAAGGATACGAGGTTGTTGCAAACCTACCTACTGCTACTGCTTCTCACCCACAAGTCCCACTTACCAGTACAACTTCAAACCTTAATTTCATTCCAAAAACCTAATAAAATTAAAATAATCAGAATGAGCATTATTTTTGTGTTACGAGATCTGGACTATTATTTATACCTGAACACCAAAAACAACAACAACAAAAATTTTAAATCTAATATTCATAGTAAGACCCAGGGTAATTCCTGTTTCCTGGAGTAGCTGTGTGATATATTTAGTTTGTTCTACCATTTATTAATAAGATTTACTTGTCCTGTGAGATCCACCTGTCCCTCACACAGACCTGTATTTCTGTTACAGTTTTCACTCCTCACATGTTCCCAAAACACTAAAGCCAGCTCTCATGAAATCAACAGTACGAGATCTTCAAGGCAAGATTTGTCCCTCAGGAATGAAGAATTCCTACAGGCAGAAAGGACAATCCAGGAGAAGCTGCCTCTGAAGGAGAGAAAAGACTTCTTGCTCCCAGACTTGTGCATTAAATATTTGATATGCTCGAAGAATGTTATTGCTGGTACCTTCACATTCCCTCAGAACATCATCAAAAGGAACTAATTCACCTTGTGGGCTCCGATCAGGGAGTGCTTGGCAGAAGGGAGTTACTCTGGGAGCAGGAGGACCTGCCAGGAGTAACAATGATTGACAGGAAAGGTGCTCATTAGTTCCCTTCTCTTCCCTGAGCATCCTGCATCTCCCCAGTGAGTCCGACCCAAACGCAGCCAGGGCCAGCATCTCACAGAGGATCTTCCTGGCAATCAGTGGATGTGCTGAACTCTCCTTGGGATGCATTTGCACAGAGTGCAGCATGGGGAAGACTAAATTCCACTTCTGCCAGATTCAGGTGCATTTTTCTGCACTCGGAGAGAATGCCTGGGAAATAAATCCTGGTTTTGTAAAAAGCAGGAGCCAAGGTCCTTTCAGAGCCTTGTGTGTTCTTCATCAACATTATCCCCACCTGCCAATTCCAACCTGTCCTAGGAATGCAACCCAGCTGACCTACTACAGAGCTCTGATTCTCTTACATCTCAATACAGCAGGTTCTTCAATCCAGTATTTTAAAACTTGCATAAAGTTCTTTCTCATCTTCCAAATCTTTAAAACACCTTGGATGACATTGAGATCTTTGGTAATTGTGGAGCTTCTCCTCCCAAAACACATCTCTGGGCATGCAGAGGAGAAGAAGGTGAATGGGATCAGTCAGTCTGGATTTACCAAAGCTAAATCATGCCTGACCAACCTGTCTAGAATACAGTGACAGAAATAACAAAGGGATGGAACATGGATGAGGACACAGCAGTTATAATTTCCCTTGACTTTCCCAGACTTTCAGGACTGTCTGCTACAATATTTTTGTATCCAAGTGAGAACAGTGTGGTCTGATGGGATGGACAAATGACAAATGGATGAACACAAAAACTGGTTGAATGACAGGGCTCAGATATGTCAGGAGGAGACACAATATGAAAGCTTTTCCTTTAGGAAAAATGTGCTGGGACACTGAACAGGCTCCCCGAGGAATGAGCACGGCCCCAAGGCTGCCAAAACTCCAGGAATGCCAGGGATACACAGGGAGGGATTGTTGGGGCGTCCTGGGCAAAGCCAGGAGCTGGACTACATGATCCCTGTGGGTCCCTCCCAGCTCAAGATATTCTATGATTCATAAGCTGAAGCAATCAATAAGGATAATAGGGTATAATATTTCCTCTCAAGGACAGGTAAGGGGTGCAGCAGGGGCTTTGAAGTCTGCATCCTCACTTTTTTTTTCTGAACAAAACCCTGGAGAACCTGGTCTGAACCCAAAACTGGCCCTGCTCAGCCTTGGTGGGACCAATGATTTTATTTCACTACATCTTACAGCAATTTCTTTCCTTACTGAGTAGCTCCTAAATAGATTTGAGAAGTTGTAGTTACTGCTTAGGAAACAAACACTGGATTGAGTCTAGAAGTTACCAGCATGTATTTCCAGTTAAAAGCAAGACTACAGATGTGCAATAAAGTTAAAAATCTTAATGATTTCAATATTTTGTGTAGCTTAGTTGAGGCAAAGGACAGTACTGGCAGCTTTCTGCTGTATAGGTGTCTGGTTTGTGTAAGGAGCAACACAAGGAGCACAGGGAAGCTCTTATAATTGCAGTAGACAAAATACAGAATCCTTTCATCTCCCATCTAATGCAGCATTTTTATTTTCTTCCTGAAAAGCAGAAATTTTGCAGCTCTAGAAGGCCAAAGATGCAGATGGCAACTCAGTGACTGTGATGAAACTGATTTCAGGGAGGACTGATAATTATTCCTGGTTTATTTCCTGTTATTCAGTTGGTTTGACCTTGGAGAAGGTTGGGGTGTTCCATAATTCCCTGCACACAAGAGCTCACAGTAAAATGCTGACCACCTCTTAACTACAGCCTACATCACAATGTGCCCCTGGGCATGGGAAAAAGACCTTCTGGGGAGGAGAAGATGGTAAAAATTTAAAGACAATTTGCAGAGAGGCACGTCAAAAACATCCTCACTGATTCTGTGCATCCATTCTTGAATATTTTTGTCATTGAGAGGCAAAAGGGGTAAAGAAAGTCGATCCCAGCTCTTTGGAAGTCTGGGCAGAGCCCTACAATCTGCCCATCTGTTCACAGGGAGGGATTACACCAAATCCCACTGAGCCTGCTTGCTCACAAATCCGGGAGGAGCAGTAATTGGCTTACTGTAGTTTGTTAGATTCATAATTTGATCACAAACTCCTCTCAAGGCAAGTTCATCCACAGCATTCATTTCTCTGCCTTTCCAACGACTCATTTGTTCTGCAGCACTATAAATATAATGTGAATGAAAATCACAGGAAATGGCTATTCTGTGCTCCTGTGCTTTATTAAGAGATATCTATTTCAAAAAAAAAAAAAAAAAAAAGCGCACTAATTATATCTGCATTTACACAGCTCCTTTCAGAAAGATTATCCAAGGCTCTTTATAGTTTATAGAGCATCAAATGACAAGCCCAGAGCTCTGCCTGCATGCAACAATCAGATATATTCCATATGCAGCTGCCATAAACATTTCTATTCATGCCAGTTCATCTGTGCTGGGATTAACAGAGTGAGAAAAGCTGGCCAAGGACACCTATTTAAAGAACCAGGAGGTTTAAGTGGATGGAACCCTCACAGTAACTTCTCATCCAAAGCACAGGGCAGCTAATGATGGTGTAACCTGGAATTCTCACTGCAAACACAACACTTTGGGTACAATCCTGCCCTTTTCTGCCTTGGACATGATACTGGATATGCCAGGAGCACTTATTGGGCAGGTCCTGAAAATACCTGCACAAAATCAGCAGGGCAAGGACTCCAAGCACAGAGCAGGGGGGGCTTTGCACAGACTGGGGTTTGGACAAGGTGCTCCCAGGGGCAACTCTCTATCCCAGCTGGGAGGCTTTGGGGCAGTACAGGAGGAAAAGCCCTCAGTGCCACGTTGCAGAGTGCAGCCATCCTAGCAGCTCTGAGCTGAAACAAGATTTCAGGGGAACACGTACAATTCTTAATGCCTAAATCAGACCCCAGACTGGAAATGCTCCTCTCTCATAGAGAGGCTCTGTGCTGCTGGCAGGCCACGGGTGCTGCTGCAGTTTTGCATCCTCATTTCCCAGCTCTGACTCTGCACATGCAGAACTTGGTGTCACCGAGGCTGAGAACCACATTTCACACCTTAAGCCAGGTGAGATCCAGAGGCTAAGATGTATAAATAGGCTTCCTCATACTTCACCTCCCATAGCCTCACTCCCACATTTCAAGCCCTCCACAGAATTATTACTCCAGCTTTCTACAAACACTCACTCAGCTGGAGCAGGTATGGAGGTGCCCCTCATCCTCCATGTGGGAAATGAATCCAAGCTCCAGCCCCTCGGGACAAGAAGGAAATGAACCCATAGCACTTCTGTTTTGGAGGAAAACACTTCAAGCATCAGGACAGCAACAGTTTTGGGAGCGGCACTCCTCACCTGGCTGCTGAGTCCCTGCCAGCAAAGCAGGTTATACTGAGCTGCAAAGCCAGATTATGAGATAATTCCTCCATAGACTGGTCCATAAAAAATGCAGGGAAAGTCCTGGGACAGAATCCCCCTTATGCTGCCATGCTGGACACAGAAAATGTGAGCTCTGCTTAATCCTTGAAAGAAAGAGGATAAAAATCTTTTTCTAAAGTCCCACTTCAGTAGATGGGCACAGAGCTCTCACCAGCCTCAAGGGAGAGGACGTCACCTGGTGCTCTCCCTGCCCAGGGTCATCATGTGTGGCATGTGTCATGTTTACAGTGCAGGATGTGGCACAAGGGAGAGGCTCTGGAGCTGAGCAGGGTGCCCAGGGAAGCGTGGTGGCAATACTGAGGCTGCCTGGTTCTTGAAGGGCCAGCATGTCCCAGTGAGAGTCACTGGGTGAGGATCCAGGGACCCCAAAAGATGCAGCAGGGTTGTAAAAATTCATTTAATATTTGGAAAGGGGCAGAGTAATGTAACACATAAAGAAAATGCACACACACATATAAATACAAATATAAAAAATACACACACACACAGATATATATATATATATACATACTCGCATATCTATTAAAAAGTTTTTCGTAGATTAGTACATTTTACTTGGTGCTGTAAAAGTTCAGCAACTCCCAACTCCTTTCCACCATTTTAAACCCACCTAAGGTTGGAACCCTAAACGAGCACTTCAAGCATAAGAAACTAGTGAAGTCACAGTCACACAAAACATAGGAATTGTAGTTTTCCCTGTCTTTTCTCCCTCCGGATGCAGAGGCTGTGAGAGCTGTCCTGGGTAACAGGGCAGTGCCACCCCACTGTCACATCCAAATGCCACAAATGTCTCTGGTTCCAGAGACAGAGTTCAGGTCCTGCAGGTACTGTCCACAAGCAGGTGAAATAATATCAGCCTTTAAAAGAGTTTTTAAAGTGAAGAGCTGCTCAGCAAGGCAGGAACCCAACAGCTCCACGGCCATGGCCTGGCTTCGCTCCCTACTACAGCAACGAGGACATCACTGGCTGAGCTGCAGATAAAGAACATTTTATTCCTGCCCTGCTTGAACCCAGCTCGTTTGGAGTTGTATCCTGCCTCCTTCTCCCCAGGTGAGCTGGCAGAGGCAGCAGGGGAAATACACAAACCCCACTTCAATTATTTGCTCATCCTTCAGCAATGAAACGGCAGAGAAAGGCACCGCACAAAATGAAATGCTCTTTGGAGCAAAGGGGTATTTTAAATCCAAATATTCTTATGAGAGATTTGATATCTCCTCATCCAATAATTTTGGAAGAGCTCTAATCCTGTCTGGGAGATTTCCCTAACTGCTCCAGCAATAAACCAAACACTGCACCAGGGCTTTTCAATATTTTTGTTTCTCTCTCTGGTACCTTCTCCCACACTCTGCTCACTTTCCAACAGCACATTCAAGGCATTCAGATGATTATCTGCTTTTCACTACCTGAAATTTTGGTCTTCAAATGGCAATTCTTTAATGGTTTATTGCTCACAATTAAATTTTTGGAAAGGTAGAAGGCTCTCTTTGGAGGTGCTGCTTTAAAGCACCACAGCGTGACATATCCAGTCCCACACAGTACAACAATCCACTGAATTTCATTTTAGCAGAACTCCTATGGTTTATATTATAATGGTTTATATTATAATGGTTTATATTATAATGGTTTATATTATTATGGTTTATATTATTACTCTTTTCACACCCCACAGCCCCCATCAGGAGTTACCACACATTGAAAATTTATCCCCAAAAAAGCACTTTTGCTCTCCAACCTGCATGGATTCTCCCTCAGGACACAACGGCAGCCTCTGTTCCGTCATTGACCCCTCTGGTTGGATCCTCATAGGAGCTCCACTTGGAACAAGAAGCGCTTTATTCCAGGAATTCTACAGAGCAGCTACAGCTGAGGACTGTAAGTCAACTGCATGCTGGCTCCCTGTCAGTCAGGGCTAATTCCCACAGATTAGAGAAGGAAATCCGTACAGTTCCCCAGGTCCTAAACCCTACTGCTAAGAAAAGAGATTTCCTTTTCTTTTCACGTCTTCTTTTTGGGAAAAAAAAAAAGGTATTGTCCATGAATCATTGCTATCTGCACCCAGAGTATCAGAGGAGATGAACCAAGAGCACCAATCCCTGTCTGGGTGTCAGTTCCCAGACCACCCACTCCTGACACCGAGTGTGCTCACCCCAAATAACATCACGACCCCGCAGTTATTGTTGTCAGTAACAACCCTGCAACCACAAACCCCTCCCCTCTTTCCTGGTGTCCTCAGATAACTGATCTCTGAGGAATGCTGAGCACTGTTACTCTGAATAGGAGGGTTTGAATCACTGTGGAAGACAGAGAGAGAAAATTGAGTCCATTCTGTTGTCTTTCACCACAAAAAGAAGACTTTCCCTGGATTCAGAAGGGTATTTGCCGTCTTGATTTCTTAGTGCCTCTAGTCGAGGGCTTTGGATATCACTTGGCAGGGAGATCCTTTCTCTTACTTGAAATGAGCTCTTTTAGACTTTCTCCACAATTCTCTGGTTCATGGAATCACAGAATATCCTGAGCTGGAAGGGACCTGCAGGGATCTAAGTCCAGCCCTTGGCCATGCACAGACACCCCAGGAATCCCACCCTGTGCATCCCTGAAAGCATTGTCCAGTTCTTCCTCCTCTCCAAGTCTCTTTCTCCCTCTGGAGACAGAGAAGTCTTAAATTATCACTGAGAGCTTTCAAGTTAAAGACGATGGCAAAGAAATGCTTTGTTGTTCAACTCAAATCCCACGCAGCCTCTGCAAACAGCCCATCAGACACAGCTGCCACAGAACCATGGAGTCCCAGGATGATTTGGGTTGGAAGGGACCTTAAAGCCTATCCTGTGTCACCCCTTGCCACGGACAGGGACACCTTCCACTACCCCAGGTTGCTCCAAGGCCCATCCAGCCTGGTCTTGGACACTTCCAGGGATGAATCAGCCACAGCCTCAAAGGACAACCTGCAGGAGAGAAGAATTCCCCACTGTGCTCCAAACCCTCTGTTTCTCAGCTCTTGATAAAAGTGAGTTTCAACGCACTTTCATCAGCCTTGCAAAAAAAGCACCAGCTGGCACAGCTTGAGGCTGTGCTTTTGGAGCTCCTTTGGATCAAAGGTGGAGGCATTTGGATCACAGAAACAGGCTGCCCAAGGCAAGGATGAACTCCCTATCTCTGGAAGTGTCCAAGGATTGTGTGGATGTGGCACTTCAGGACATGGTTTAGTGGTGAATACGGTGGTTGATGGTTGGACCTGAAGACCTTAACAGTCTTTTCCAACCTTAACAATCCTGTGATTCCATGATTTCCCTTTTATTCTCTGAGTGAATGGGAATATTTAGTATGAGAGTCCTAAAATATGACCAGGTGTTCACAGTTGTGCAGTTCTGAGCTTCTCCTAAGAAGCTTAGGAATTAAATTCCAACAGAGACTTTACCATCAGACCAACACAACAGCAGCACTGCTGTTTTTCCTGGCACTGAGTCTTGTCCAAAGGTGAGCAGGGAGCCAATAATTACCTTTCTAGTGCCAAGGAGCTTATTGGACACGTGGCTGGAGCAGATTGCCTGTAGTCAGGAGGAGCAGGAAGGATGCAGGAAGGATGCAGGAAGGATCCTGGCTTCTGCACAGTGCCCATGGCAAATCCCAGAGCACTGAATTTCCAGCTTCCCTGCCTCCTTCCTGAAGCTGGCAGGTTTTGCTTCTTAAAATGCTCTGCATAGCTTACTTATTCACTGTTGGAAAGTTCTTGATTGGATAAATGCGGGGCAGCGGGGAAAACGTACAATGTGTATTTAACATATTTTCCTTTGCATTTCTTATCCAGCTGAGGAAGGAAGATTGGAAACACTTGATGCCTTCACCTTCGCCTCCTGGAGTCATTTCTAAGTTAATGTGTCCTTATGTGATAGACTTTCAGCAAGGGTCAAGCAGCTCTCAGAAGTAGGAACACTGTGCACTATTGGGAAAGCTAATGGAAACATGTTTAAAGCATATTGAAAAGAACAAAGGTGGATTAAAAATACCTTTACGTATTCCCCAAATTCATCTTTATGTTGATTCTGGTCTTACAGGAAATGTGATAAAATACTTCAGACAAATCTGAGGGGGCTTTGAGAATTGTACAGAAAAGACTGAAGTTATTAACATTCCAGTTTAAAATCTTTTGCAGATAACCCCCTTATCCCGTTTCCATCTCCACTGCTCCATTGGTGTTTGGCTGAACCAGGCAAGAGTTAGGCTGTCTCCAGGTATCCAGGTCTCCATGTTTCTGCTGGAGTAACAGGAAGGTGTGTTCTCCTCATACTTTGGCCATTTTCTACCTGAAACCTCCATACCTGCAACTCTTACACAGGTTGTGCCAACAGAGTAACTGTTCAGAATTATCCTTGCCAGGGTCTTCCAGGTGCAACAACAAAAACAAGGAAGAAATCTGCGATCCCCTGGCACTTTCCATCATCCCTGTGCCCTTATTTTTGCTCTCTCTCATATCACCACATGTAAGAAGCCACTTCTACTTTCAGAACCACTACAGAGCCCTCTTGAAACCTCTCCTGCACTCTTCTGCTGTAATTGCCAAATCCAAGTGGATATACATAGAACAATTTTGTAATATTCTTTTTGACTCATATTTATATTTTGTTGTGAAAATATACCTCAAAACATGGTCCAGATCTCAAAATGCCTTTTTTCTCTCTCTGCTAAATGTTAATTATGCCTGTGTAATTTGTTTTGATCAAAATAGCTTTCTTGCTTTAAGCTTAATAATTTATTATCCTTATTCTCCCCTTTCTTCCCAACTCTCCTGGTACTTCCCCATTCTTGTAAACTCTTAATTCTCCATTTTTTGTATATCTTCACTAAACCTTCAGCTAGATCCAAAATTCAATGATGCATCTGTGTTCATCCTTCCTTGCCATCCCCCAGCTTCCCAGCTCTTACCTTTATTCTCTCTGCGCTTACCTCAGTTCCTACCATTCCCTTTTCCTCCACATGCCTCTGGAGCACCTCCTTGGGACCTCTTCCTTTTCTTCTATGCTGTTTTCTCTTCATGTACTTGGATGACACACTTTTTCTGCTCCCACCTTCCTCTCTCTGACATCCTCTTGGCTGTCCCCACCTCCCCTCAGTAACTGTTTTGAAGGGCTCCTGGGGGATTCTTCCAGCTCCCAAGGTCACAGTGCTCACATCCCGAATTCCATGGAATCCTCTTCTACCCTGTGGCATTTCTCTCCTTACCCCTCCATCAGTATTTCCTAATATGATCTGCAATAATCACCTTTCCCCAAACTTTCAGAATTACCAAACTCAGCCCTCAGCTAGATCCATGCTTTTCCACAGGCAGATATCCCCTATCCTTCAAGGCATGCTGTTCTCATCTATTTCACTGCTGGTGCACTTCACCTCTTGGGATTCACATCCCCTGGGCAGAAGTATCCATGGAGACTGAACTCCTGCCTCAGGTGTACCAGCATCTGGAAGAAGCCATGTCTTTGACTGAGGGAGATAAGGGATCCCACATTTTTTTTCCCAGCACTGAGTCCGGATGTTTTGTCACAGAGCTTTGGCTGCTGGTAAGAGACCCAGATTTACTTCTAGAGTTAACTTCACACTTCATTCCCCTCTATTGAGCCAGGCTGGATTAGATGGGATCCTGGAATAAAAGAAGTAATGCTTACAGTCTAGCTGATTCTGAATTCCTCTTGCCACACTTCCTTCATCTCCAAATTAAAAAAAAACAAAAAAAAAACCAACCCTCCCCCCAAAAAAACCCAACAAAACAAAAAACAAATAAAAAACCAAAAAACAAAAAAAAACCAAAAAAACCAAAAAAAAAAAAAAACAAACAAAACAAAAAACAGGGAGAGTAAGGAGTAACCCATGAGTAGCCCATGCCCTGAGCACAAGGTGAACCAAGGCTGAAAAGCAGAAACCAAGCATTGCAATCCTAAAGGAATGCAGGGATTCCTAAGGGATAGTGCTGGGAATACTGGCAGTCCCTAGCACCTATGCAAAACCACTCCTGAGTATTTGCCCCAGCTAAACCTAAGATTAACCTTGGAGTAAAGTCAGCCTGAGGCTCAACAGTGATCACTGTAAAGCCCTCAAACAGCTCAAACAAAGACGTCTTTTTCTGTCTACAATGGCCATGACATTAGCAGGCCCACATCAAACACAGAACAGCAAAACCAGCCCACAGCACAGGAATACAGATGATCCTGCCCATTCCTGGGCTGCTGTGTCGTGTCTGGCAGCAGATTAACAATAATAATAAATGGTATTCAATAGGCTCCAAGTGGGAATCACTGGGACCATTTTGCATTCTCAGTGATAATTGTAACAGATCTCAAGTATCAAGTTGGTACCAATCTTTGTGTAATTAGACAGCAACTCGTTAATGGACAAGTATTGAGATTTTGTCTGCATTGTACTGGATTATCACAGAATCCCAGCATGGCTCAGGCTGAAGGGAGCTCAGTGGGCACCTGGTGGCTCCTCCCTGCTCCAGCAGGGCCATCCCAGAGCACAGGGCACAGCACTGTGTGCACACAGCTCTGGAACAGCCCCAGGG
>JAOTQZ010000297.1:4144896-4156346 GCA_026546895.1 Pogonocichla stellata
CCCTGGCACAGGGTGCCCAGAGCAGCTGTGGCTGCCCCTGGATCCCTGGAAGTGTCCAAGGCCAGGTTGGACATTGGGCCTTGGAGCAGTTTGGGATAGTGGGAAGTGTCCCTGCCCATGGCAGAGGGTGGTGGAATGGGATGGGCTTTGAAATCCCTTCCAACCCAAATCATTCCAGAATTCCTTGGTTTAAAATCATTCCTCTGCTCAAGCAGCTGGCCCCATCCTGGGGCTGGTTTCTGATGCCACCTCCCAGCCCTGTTTTAGACAGATTTTTTCAAATGCTGAACAGACCATTTACAATGTCACTATATCACTGTCTCATTGCACTGGAAAATCTGACAAAGATTATTCCTTAACATCTAAGAATGGGTTCATTATTCCATGGCTTTGTTGATCCTGGTAATTAAACCAGCTAAACACATCCAACAGCCCAAACCCAACAATAAATATGAAGCCAACAGCCAATCTCCCCTGCTCATACTGCTGCCTTTGATCCCCCCTCACAGCAATGGCTTTTCCAGCTTCACCCAAAGAACACTTCCCAGACTCTGATTTGATGACAGACTAAGCCAATAACACTTGAACTTCTTTCAGATCCTTCTGTCTGCAAAATCTGAATGCTTTAAGACTCCTTAAGGTTCACCCTCAGGTATATTCAGGTTTAAATTCCTTTTGACTTTGCTGGATAAATTGAAGTTGGGAAAGCTATAATGCCAGTACTCCGCAGGAGAGCTGGAGACCATCGCAAAACAGACTGGGAACAGCAAGCTGACTCAGCTCTTTTGTCCCTAGTCCCATCTTCCCTGGCTCATCCACCTGCAGGGACTCTCCTGTTTATTCACACTGAGTTTATAAACTCTAAGCAACACTACAAAATAAAATGGGAAGAGTGATGGGAAGCTCCACAGAGTTCTGAATCTCCCCCATTTGTTTTTCAAGCTTCCCCTAAAAACCTCTTTTTGCAATTTCTTTGCTTAAACTCAAGATTCCAAAACTCAGAGGGGAGGAAAAAGATGCCAGTGAAGGAGTATTTTGTGCCTCAGCTGCCAAGTCACACAGCAAGGGACAGAGAAAAAGTATCCTATGCCTTGTCTCTCTCATCCCTATCCCTTGATTTGTCTGCAGCAAACAGTGCTGTGTGCATTTGAGCACCATTCCTCTTGGAAAGCAAAATCAAATGCAGGGAAAGCCTTTTGCTATTCTAATTCCCTGATCATCTTCTCTTCATAGAATCACAGAATCCCAAAGTGATTAGGATTGGAAGAGACCTTAAAGCTCATCCAGTGCCACTCCCTGCCACGGGCATGGACACCTTCCACTATCCCACTTTGCTCCAAGTCCTGTCCAACCCGGCCCAGCGTTGGGGAATTCAAGCCTCTCTGGATGAGGTTCTCAATTTTCCCCAGTTTCCCAGCAACACAAAGAGAATTCTGCACTCAGCCTTCCAGGCTCTGAAGGAATTCAAAGACACTCTTGGCTGGGGAGAATACGATTCATGATATTGCAGAAGAGTAGCAGGAAAGTCAGACTCCTCCAGAGGCTTCTTGGAAATATTTTGGGGTAACAACAGCCCTGAAAAGATTTTGGGGCAAAAACAGCCCTGATGCACTGTTGGAAGTATACCCAGGGCTGGGCAGGGAGGTGAGCTGGAGGATCTTGGCTGCCAAGGAGCCACAGGCAGGACCAGACCTGGGATGAGCTCAGGCTGCAATTGCTCCACTTGCCAGTCCCTGTTCCTGTTAGTCCATCCCCATTTGGTCATGCTTCTGGATTTATCTGGATGTGAGGCAGTGCTGGGGGAGCCCTGCTCTGTACATTGTGGGCCAGAGGAGACATCCCAGTATCCCCTGTTCCTGCCTCACCCTGGGCTCCACACACCCCCAACCATCTGCTCCTGCAGAACGAGACAGCCTCTCCTCATTCCAGAGATGCACTCCTCTCATTTCCACTCAGACAGAGCCTTAATTCCACTTTACTCTTCTTCTGATCCCAACAATCTGTCCCCATGTTTGCCCTGTCCTCAGCTGGGTGAGCATTCACTATCTGTTCCTGCTGTGGTTCCTCCAGCTCACCTCCCTGCCCAGCCCTGGGAACATTTCCAGCAGAGCCTCAGGGCTCTTGGTTCCCCAAAATCTTTCCAGGGCTGTTGGTTCCCCAAAATTAGAAGCCTCCAGGGGATCCTGTTCGACTTCCCTGCTACACTTCTGCAATATAAAGAATAATTTCCTTCCCAGCCTGCAGTGTCTTTAAATTTCCTTCAGAGCCTGGAAGGGTGAGTGCAGAATTCTCTTTGTGTTACTGGGAAACTGGGGAAAGTTGGGAAACTTGCCCAGAGATGTGAGGACTCCCCAACCCTGGAAATGTTCCAGGTCAGATTGGATGGGGCTTGGAGCGACCTGGGATAATGGCAGGGGTGGGAATGAGATGGGCTTTAAAATCCCTTTAAGCAGTAGTAGAACAGTGCTTGAGAAACCTTTGGCCTTTTCATCCCAGTTCTCTTTGTTACTCCAGCATTTGTAAAATAGCAGCACCCAGAGCGTGTTACTGACAGCACCTTTCATTTTAATACCATTTAATAAGGAATGGTTCAGGTCTTGCAAGGAAATTATTATGTCTGATTTATACCTTGAAACTGCATGCTGGAATTTCTGAATGCTCTGGGATGTTTTTAGAACACTGAAAAAAAACCCACAAAAAACTGTTAGTGGAGAGCACCAATTTCTGCCATGTCACACTTCCAAGGATGTGTTGCCCCCTGGGGATGACCTGGAGTTATTAGTGTGTAGTGTGTATCCAGGTGATCTTCTTGGGGCAGGACAACCTGAGACTTCCAAATTGAGGGACAGAAGCACAGCAGCAGATGCATGTACCCCTCCTAAACTACCTGCTCCACCTCACAGCCATTTGGAGGATTATCTTGGAAGACTTACAAAAATATCCAGCCCCAAACTGAAATGCAGAGCTCCTGAGCTCAGCACAGCCTGGGATTTCAGTGCTTTCCCATCTGATGTTGGCCTGAACCTGAAAAAAAGGGTTGCAGAATGAATTGTCCAAGTAAATTATGGATCTGGGAACATTTGTGGCATTTTCATCCTAGAGATGAAATGATCCAAGACGATCTTATCCCACTGTCATTCATTCCCTGCCCAGCCCCTCCAGAGGTGCTGCTGGAACAAGGAATAGGAGCAAGGCACAAGTCACTGTGCAGTCCCCAGACTGGCCAAAATCCAGCTGGTTTATTTCTGAGCTGCACAGGTGCTGGAATGTCACCTTGCTGATGAGCACAGGGCCTCAGTGCAGAAAGCAGCTCTGATGCTGTGATGCAGTGAGGCCCCTGGGCTCTGCTGGGTACAGGTGTCCAGCAGCTCCTGGGGCTCTGGAGACAGCAGGGCCAAGGGCAGTGGAGCAGGATACTCTCCTCTGCCCTTGGAATGTGATCAAGGAACTGGGACAATGTTCTATTTCCAAGCTGTTAGTGGGGGCCATGTGCTTGTTTTGGTGTGAATTATGCTAAATTCAGTCTGGTGACAAAACTTGACTTAACATCATGAGAGTGAGGCCAAGTCTTGGCAGAGAAGCTGCTAAACTGACCTGGAGATATAGCTCTGGCAGTCTCTTTAAAGCTACTGAATTCCATTCTCACTTTCTAACAGGCAGGTTGTTCCCCTTGGAGTGTGTGAAGGTTCTTCCCCTGGTTTTTGGGGATGTCCCTCAGGGATTTTGAGGTCAAGAGGAAGAGATCTGCCCATGAGCATTGGTCTGGGGGAGTTCCACCAATCTCTACTTAACAACAATTTCTTTTTGCTTGCTTTAATATAATTTCTCCCAGAAGAGAGAACATTTCAACATTCCCACATGCCCAAATTCCAGGAAATACTCCATTCCAGTTTGGAAATCTCTGAATTGTTAGTGACCTCAAAAGTTTCCACTGCTGCAAGTGCAGAGGGGCGATTTCTTTTGGGAATCACAGCCAAGGCTCTGATCTGGGGGGAAAGAGACACCACGGTGTGCTGCCTTCCTGGGAGCCATGTGAAGGAGAAACTAATTCAGGGAGCAGAAAAGCTAATTTGGAAGAAAATCAACCTGGCCAGAATTCTGCTCCCATTAGATTAAAAAAAAACAACCCCAAAAACTCTATTTGATTTCAGACAAATCAATTCAGCCAATACTGGGCTCTGAGAGTACCTGAGTGGCTGGAGTAGCCTGAGGATTATCTTGGTCTTCATCAAGGTAAACAACCCAGAAGCATTTTTAAACATCTATCACAGAGCTTTCAAATGGTGATGAAAGAAAAAGAGGCGATTTAGATCTAATCCCATTATGGGTCAGCTCCAGCACTGAGAGGTTTTTATTTCTGGCTGTGCTGCTGAGAACAGAGAGCCTAAGCCAATGTCCCTGTATCCACCTTTTCCACCCAACTCAGGCTTCTGCTGTTCTAGCCCATCCCAGGGGACACCACCAGCCCTCCCCTCCCCTCCAGATCCTCTGCTCCTCTGTCCGAATAACCTCAGCTGAGTTGTGGCAAATTGCATATTTATGTATTAATTACTGCCTTAAGCAACAATTACAAACCCAAACAAAATTATGCATCAATGGCCAAGTGAGCCAAGCACTGCTGGAGCTGGGCAGCTCTCTGTTTCCATCCTAAACAGAGGCTCAGGAAGGAATCACAGTTCCAAGAGGTTAGGAATTGAGAACTGTATTTCCCTGTTGCATTTTATTTCACAAATACACTTAGGGCTATGCCTGTTGTAAATCCTATTCAAGGGTATGTCAAGGAAGTGATAAATGAAGGTGTAGACACTTGACAGCGTCCTGAGGGATCTGTTAGTACCTGTCTGGGTGGCAGCAATGTCCTTTTCCGTTTCTGGGTACTCTCTACTCATGTGAAGGCAGAAGAATTCCATGAGCTGAGTGCTCAATGAAGAGGAACTGCTTTTAATCCAAGTGTGTTGTATCTTATAAGGAGAACATTAGGATTTATAACACCCTGTCACCACATAAAGGCATGCAGGGAGGGAGTTACACAGCAAAGCCATCTGTGGGTAGAATTAATGGGAAGAGCAATGTATTTGTGGGAAATGTATCCTGACTGACACAATTACGTGGGGAAAATGAGAGCAAAATTAGTTGCGACTCTCTTCACTGTAAAAGTCAGTTCTGATCCAAAAATCCAACAGCCTGCAATTAACAGATTCTATGCACTTTGTCCTGCTCTGGCTTAAAGCTGATGTGTTCTTGGCAGGGCCGTTCAGGCTGATGCTGACACCTAAATTATCAACCTCTCAACATTTGCCCTTGGGAAACTTGGCTCTGTTAGTGCAGCAATAAAACCCCCAGACATTTCTCCCCAAATATTGGTATGGTCACGATCTGGATGAAGGCAGTGCAAGTGCCAAGGGGAAGCCCAGGAATGCAAATTTGGCTTCAGACAACATAAAGCACTAGCAGCATTTCAGAGCTGATCATCCCTGGCACATCCCAGTGCACAGGGACAGGCAGAAGAGCAGCCAAGGAGCTGAGAGGACAAAGCCAGTCAGGAGCTTCCAACAGCAGCAGCTCTGAGGACAAGAGCTGGTGTCTGGGAAGACACCAGAGAAAAGAATCACAGAATTATAGAATCCTTCAAGTTGGAAAAGCCCTCCTAGCCCATGGAGTCAAGGCTGTGCCCCATACCCACCTTGTCCCCAGCCCAGAGCACTAAGTGCCACCTCCAGCCCTTCCTTGGACATCTCCAGGGATGGGCACTCCGAACCTCCCTGGGCAGCCCCTGCCAAGGCCTGAGCATCCTTTCCATGGAGAAATTCCTCCTGAAGTCCAAGGAAAGAAAATTATTTTCCCTTTCTCTCAGAGGGTCTGTACCTCATGAGCACAGACCTCTGTCCTGTACCTGCCTGCATCCTAAATGTACCCACCCGGTTTTTTCCATACTGGGACCTGTGGTTATTTGGATTAATTCTCCCTGAGTATTTTACCCTTTTCTTACCCTCATTTCTGTGCTCACAACTCTTGCAAAGTGGCCAATGTTTCCACCCTTCTTTCTGTTTAAATCCCACAGACCTCACTATAATAGAACATTTTGCTGTAAGTGACAACTGGTAGTGGCTTATTTGTGCTTCAAGATTTTGATACCAGACAAATTCTTCTGTGACACTCCAAATCCCCAATCAACTGGAAAATTAAAAAGAATGCAAAGCTGCAGATCAGTGGAAATTCCTTTTTCCCTTCCATCATCCCCAGCTGAGTTTCAAACCTAGCTGACAAATTCTGGGTACCACGGTGAGCACAGCCAGCTCTGGTTACTTCTGTGCCTTTTATTGTATCACTGCACAGCTGCAGGAACTTTAGGGAGAGTCCTTTAGGGAGGATGATTTAGGAACAGATACACTTTGGGGAGGAATGCCCCAGCGCTGAGATACAATTCAACCAAAGCTGCAACCACAGAGCCTTTAAAATTATCTATAACTCTATCTTTTGATCAGGGAAAATAAATTAATGGGTGTACATGGGAGAGACAAATCAGGGACATAAGGATCATATATAAATCTACAGAGGCTACATAATTAGTGCACCAGAGATCTGGGATTAATCCTATTATCCTGGTGAGGGTGGAGATACTCATGTAGGAGAGTACTCCAGCTCAGGTCACTTCTGAAAGACTGTCCTCGTTGTCCCCTGCACACTGCTCTATGCTGCAGGGAGCTCTGGGAGCATGGGAACTGTATTCCTGGTGGATAGAACCACAAAATCCAGGTGTGGCTGTTTCAGCAGCCACTTCAGGCCCCAGGCTGCAGACAGTCTGCAAGATTGTACTTGTTGGAGTGATGTGGGGTCCCCAGCAGTAACGGCTCCAACCTACACCACACCTTAGTCATCCAAAAATTCCCACAGTGGACTCCTCACTGGATGTTGGCTCAGGAGAAGCCCCCATGCTCCAGCCAGCTTTGATTTAACTTCAAAGATAAACCAAATGTCTTAAAAACACCTCACAGAAGGGTGCTCGGAGAAGTATGGGATGGTTTTCCTTACTCAACACCAACATGTTGCCTTTTCCCTGACTGGTCAAGCTGTGGGATTGCAGCAGTTCTGCTGAGTGGTGCCCACTAAAGAGCGAAATATGAATTTATATTCGTTTCTCACAGCGATGCCAAGCACCAGCGGGCACAACAAAGCCTGAACTGAAATCTTGGCATGCTTAAAAGCCAATATTTCTATTTTCAGCCGAGTTTCTCTGGGAAGAGAGGTTCACATAATCATTCCACACTGCTGCCTTTTTGTCCTTCCCCCAAAATCCTTTGATAGCAGCATCAAAGCTATTAAGATGCAAATCACTTCAGGAAAGCTGCAGCCAAGACAGAGCAGAGCGATTCCCAAACATCCCTATGAGGGGACGTGGTGCAGTTTCACTTCCTGTTCATTAAATGTAAGGAAAATCCATGGAAAACCAATTGTTCCCAGTCTCCAGGAGAGGGAGAGGCCCCCCAGAGCCCAGTGAGGAGATGGGAACTGCAAGGAGCCTGGAATTCACCCCTCCTTTTACTCATAGCAAGGCTTTTAGGTTCAGCAGCATTTCTCAATTCATCCACAAGGATGATCTCTCCCTGAAAATTATTTTTAGCAGGAATACACTAAGAAGGGACAAACAGACAAATATTCGATGCGCTGATAGTGTTGTGGCATAGCTCTTATCACCCAGAATAAAGCAGGAAGGCTTTTAGGGAGGAATGCTATATCCTGCTTTTGTACCCATAAAAGCTGGAATTTCTCATCACTGTATTAAAACCTGAACTTCTCCCACTGTAAATATTTTTTCCCTTCCCAGAGAGCATGGAAAACAGTTCTGAGAGCATCTCTGCAGTTCTTTTAAAGCCCAAGCCAGCCGCTGCTGCAACCTCATCTCCCTGAGTCTAACTCCATCCATGAGACCTGTAGAGGGCAGTGAATAAAAGAAAATCAAGCGCCAGAAGGAGCCATAAATGTTAAATACAAATTTTTAAAAATTGGGATCTCATCTAAGGACTTCCTCATATTGAAAAGCTTACAGGTAATTCCATGGATTAATGGATTACTGCAGTGGGATTTTTCCAAGCCCAAATCCCAGGCTCTCAGGCAGATTGCACTGACAGGCTTTACAGCAGAGCTCTTCCCTTGGGAATTACCTTTTTTTTTTTTTTTTTTTTTTTCTGGTCCCAACAGAAATTTTGCACCTAAGCTAAAATGTGCAGCTGGTCCTCCCACTGCCATGGTGCTCATGGGCAAACAAGACTTCCCCCTCCTCCACAGAAAGCAACATTAAGCCAAGGAACAGGGAAAATACAGCTGAGCAAAGCTGAGTGTTTACACAATATACATCAGGGTGACATTAGTGTTCAAATTAATATCAATTTAATATCAAACCAGCCAGGACCCAGAGCAGAAAGCAGCCTCCTGGATAATTCCTCTGTGGTTTTCAGGCACGCTGCTAATAACTTCATTATCCATTTGGCATATACAATTAACTCATTACTGATGGAAGATGTAAAATCCAGGCTAAAACTCCAATTAGGAGCAGCAGATAAAAGCAGTACAGCAGGTACAGGATCCTTTGCCTTATCTTGCACATGAGAGCATTAATCAATACAGTACGGGTGCTTACGATCACCTCAGGTCAGCCATGCTGTAGTAACTGCTCCCAGCTTTGAAAACCTCGTGCAATTCCAAAATTGGCTCCGCAATTACCACAGGCAGAGCTCTCTATACCTTCGTTAATGCCCTGTTTTCCTCTGGAATGCAGATTAGATCTGCAAAGGCACCAAAAGCACCAGGAACTGAGAAGGCAGTGAAATAGGGCTTAAAAATGTGTGTTAAGGTGATGCCAGGGTGTTAACACGGCAAGGTCCCGCGGTCTGGAGCTGCTGGGGTGCGGAGCTGGGAGTGCCCCGGCCCCGAGGTGAGTCACTGGTCCCTGCTGCATCCCTACCCCTCCGGAAAGGCAGAGATCAAAGCAGGGAGTCAGCGCTGCATTCGCCTTCTTCCAGACTCCCGGCTGAGTCACCGCCTTATAAATTGCCACTGCTCCCGAGGAGTCAGACACTGACAACTCACTCTTACCTGCTGCACTTTTTAACCTTGTTTGTGATGTTTTTATTTTTCCCTCCCCTGCCATCGTCTCCTCTCTCTCCCATCAGTGTTCCCTATTGTACCAGTTCCCTCGGATTTAAAAAGAGAGAGAGCGCTAATGGATGCTTTTGTAATGCACATTTGTGAAGGTAAATACTCACATGGACTTCTGAGCCTTCCTCATACTCTGGCAGAGATGCTGCAGTGTCCAAGGGTGAGAGCCTTCAGGAATGAAGAACTGGGACAATGCTATTCATGCTCAGAGTGGAATGAAACAAAATCATTTTGCTATCATCTGTTATATAGATCTCTGCATGTCACAATAATATGGGAACACATTTTGGAGGGGGTTTGCAGAGACTGAAGGAATTTTCCTCCTGGGAGAAATCTGTTTTTGGTGATGGCAGTCTTCCTTCTCCAGAAAGCAGAAGGAAATGGTGAAAAAAAATGAGGAAAAGTCCAAAGTGAAAAAAAAAGGCAGGTGCGAGCAAGAAAAAACAGTAAGAATGGATCATGGACATGGTGGAATCAGTCCAAGGTTGGACTGGATGATCCTGGAGGTCTTTTCCAACGTTAATGGTTCTGTGATATCGTGATTCAAAAAGTGACAACAACATAATAAAAACAGATGGGTGGCAAGGTCCCAGAGTAGCACCTTGGATGGAAATGGCACTCAGGAGATCAGAAATATTCTTCTGACTTCATCAGTCACAGAAGGTGCCCACAGCCACAGCCACATCCTCATCCTCATCCACATCCACATCCACATCCACTGCCAAACCCACAGCCGTATCCACACCCACACCCACAGCCATATCAATATCCACATCCACATCCACAGCCACACCCACACCCACAGCCGTATTCACACCCACATCCACACCCCCACCCACATCCGCTGCCAAACCCACAGCCATGTCCACAGCCACACCCACATCCACTGCCAAACCCACATCCACACCCACTGCCAAACCCACTGCCAAACCAATATCCACACCCACAGCCACACTCACACCCACATCCACACCCACTGCCAAACCCACACCCACATCCACACCCACTGCCAAATCCACTTCCAAACCAACATCCACGCCCACAGCCAAACCCACACCCACACCCACTGCCACACCCAATTCCAAACCAACATCCACACCCACAGCCACACTCACACTCACATCCACACCCACTGCCAAACCCACACCCACACCCACTTCCAAATCCACACACACATCCACACCCACTGCCAAACCCACAGCCGTGTCTACACCCACATTCACAGCTACATCCACACCCACTGCCACAGCCACATCCACCTCCACATCCACATCCACACCCACACCCACACCCACACCCACCTCCACATCCACATCCACATCCACATCCACATCCACATCCACACCCACATCCACGCCCACTGCCAAATCCACACCCACTGCCAGACCCACAGCCATCCACATCCAGTTGCTGAGTGCCAGTCCCCCCCACAAAGGAGGGAATACCTAGTTTTGGGAGGAATGCACTGCTAAAGCTGCTTTTACTCTCTCGAACAGACCAGGTCACACTGCACTCCCCACCCTGGCAGGATCATACTCCCATTTGGCAGGAGACTGTTCTTTTCTTTCCATGCAGCCTTTATTCCAGATTCTCAGTCACACCTAGGTGCTCTCCAACCAGCCAAGTCCAACTGCTTGAGAAATTCTCCCAATCACAATGACAGGTTGGATCTTCCCATGATGAAAAATGAGTCCCCAGGTGCATCATCTGAAAGTCCAAATCTCCTGCTAAGGGTGAGCCAATGGCTCCCTTGCTCAGTTAGAGAGGCTTCAGCTAAACCCAGGCAGAATTATATCCTGCTCTACAAGCAGCCAGCCCAGCAGCTGAGATAACCCTAGTTTTCCTGTCTCTACCACAGGAAAATGACCATGGAATTGAATACAAATGAAGAGAAGCTGGATTCTTTAAATAAACCATTTGCTTATGGCTTGCTCCTCTGGGAGTGATCTAAATGCAGTGCTGAAGTTGTCTCCAGCACTCCTGTGACAGAGGTTTTCATTTTAGCCAAAGGATTTGTCAGGAAAATTAATCCACAAACACCAGAGGTTTATGTCCAAAAAGGAGACAGAGGAGTCCTGTAACTTCATTCAAATAAAGAGAGAGGCCATTTCCCCTGGGGTCTCTCAAATTTTTGGAGGACACAGCCTCCATTTTATCCTAATTTCCTGGCTGCATGTCCCTCTCTCTTTCCCGAATGGCTGAGGTGCTTGAGAGGTACTGTCCCGTTCCCGAGGTTTCCCTTAGACCCGGGATCACCTCGGGGGGACTGTTAGGTGGTGGTTCAGGTCCTGGTT
>JAOTQZ010000297.1:4216902-4243994 GCA_026546895.1 Pogonocichla stellata
TCCCTTCCCTGGACACGCTCCAGCCCCTCCAGGGCTCTCTGGCCAGGAGGGCCCAGAACTGGACACAGCCCTCGAGGTCCCTCAGCAGGGCCAGCCCAGGGGACGGGCCCTGCCCTGGCTCTGTGGCCACCCCACGGCTGGCACAGCCCAGGGGCCATTGGCCTCGTGCCCCCTGGGCTCCCCTGGGCTCCTGTCCAGCCATGTCCACAGGTGGAAAAGCTCTGAGATCTGCTGCCACAAGGTCCTAAGTGCTGCTGCTTCCACGTGTTTCACATTACTAACACAGCCCCTGAGGGATTTGACCTGCTGGGCTCTGAGTGCCCAGAGCTGCTGACAAGTTCAGCATTCCCAGACACTGCTGTCTTATCCTGGGCACTTCACTGTGGAGCCAGGCAAAAATCAGGGAAGCTCAATCCCTTTGTGAGGAGATTCCCAGTGTCTCACTGACACAGGGTATGGACACCTGGCTACTGCCAGCTCTAAACTCTCATTCCTCACTTTGCCATTAAAATGTGTCCCAGGGAAAAGAGACCTTACAACAAATGCACTTCATTCATCAACTACTGCAATTAGGCAGCACTCAGCAGACCTCAGGGCATTCCTTTGATGCAGCGCTGGTTCTTCTACAGGAATATTTGATGTACAAACCACGTTTCTCCTGTTAAGTGCTACTTCAGGCAGCACTAAAACAGTTAAACGCTGGCTCTCCCTCTATTGCTCTCACTTATTGTGACTCAGGGTTTATGTCTTTAGCCAGACAGGTCATTAATTTTCCCAGGTGTTTATTATCCACATGAAATGTCCTATTCCACTGGTATCAAGTGTTTTATATCTGTGGCTTTGCCTGTGTGAAATCAGTGAGATGACCAAAGACCTTGATATTATCCTGACGTTATTACTCAATATGACATCTCTATGCCTTGCTCCCTTGAGCATAGTAAAAGTAGTTTTATAGTCAATTTTGTTGCCAAATAAATCAAGCCATAATCCCCTTGCCCCTCCAAAATCCATGATTTTTTTCCTGAGGTAGTGTAGGTACCAAAAGACACACTATATGACTGCCTACTAAACTTCAGACTCCCAAAGTAGATGATGAATTGCTGCCATTTATTAGAGAACTCAACTTAGTATCAGTGCCAAATCACATAAAATCTTGAGATCTTGTTCTGAGACTCCAATTTGGGAGAGCATTCTACTTTCCCAAAGACCCTGCTTTTAATGTTAAAAGCTGAGTTTGACAGTTTTACTCATTAACTAATGCCTACATTTTCAGAGGAGGGATGGGTGGCCATATGTCATAGGAAATTGGTAGTAAATCTTTCTCTTTTCCTGGTGCACTCTGGGAGCTTTTTTAGACTCATGTCCCCTCAGAAGAGCAAGGATAATGGCACAGCAATGTATCCATCAGCTACACAGTAGGGATTCCTTTTCATTTTAAACTTTTTTCCCCTTTTTTATACATATTCATAAACGCTTCTTCCCCTGCAATGGGGTGTCAGTCTCTGAGAAATGGAGCTCTCAGTTACAGCTTCATTTCACACTCTTCCTTCATATTCCTGGGACTCACCTTTGTTAGCATCTTGCTTTTGTCTTCTCTCAGTGGCACCAGTGCAAAGGACAATTATGCCTTTCATGCCAGACAGCACATTCCTGTTCTGTTGTCTTCTCCATTTTTTATTTCCATCTGCTAAAAAACTCCTTTTCAACCAGGGGCTCTGTCAGTATCCATCTCTTGAGCTTCCTGACTGCTTCACTCCTCAGCAGCTTTGCTTTGCATGGTCTTCATCCTTCCTGCCCTGGGGGTTATGACAAGGCTGATCTGTCACCTTGTCCCTTTATCCAAGACATGGCATGCATTGATTTCCATGGAAAAAATCCCTTTTCCTCCTGGACAGCCAGGAAGAATATAGACTAAAATACGTGCAAAATACCTGCTCCTGAGGAAAAGTGCTGATGGTAAAGAGACCAATATGAGTAAGAGGAAAATAAAAGGTAAGTGATAAAAGTAAGCGAAGATAAATAAATAAGGACTAATAATAAATAAAAAGGGGCAAATGAAGAGGTTTGTGCTTGAAATGCTCTGGTTTGATTGGAATCTGCTTTGAGGGCACAGAAATTGTTGGACTCTTGGTCACTTCACAGCCCAGGGCAGAGACTGCACTCTCCATGCCCTGCTTTGGTGAGACACACACCCAGGAGCCAAGGACACCACGGGAAGCAGCCAATTTGCAGACAAGTGGGCATCCGAAAGAGGAGGAGGATTCCAAATGCAGCTGAGGATAAATGGAACTGGATGGAGAATGCATTTGGGGCTGTAGACAGTGCACCCTGGCTCAAGGAATGGGGCTCTACAAAAGGAAGCAGCCAGACTTGGAGGGGATTTTTCCCTCAGCCACAGTCCCATCTCTCCTGGAAACCACAGCAATGGCTTGAACAGTCATTGCAGCCCTCACACAGCTTTCAAATTTCCACAAAAATCCTTTAAAACCAAACAACAGCAACTCAGCTGATGCAAAAGCAGCATTGTGCTTGTTCTCAACTGCAACTTCTGGAAACAAGGGAACCAAATGAAAGCAATATGCAAATGGAGCCTTATCTCTGCCCCAACACACCTGCAATGCACACACTCATTTGCCTCGGTATTATCTAGGAATGTCCTCTAGTGCAGCTCTGAGCTCCTGCCACACCATTAAACTCACATCTGTTAAATTTTATAAACTCTTTGTCCTTGATAACCTCACCCTTTTAATACTCTGCTTTTATTTAGCCATCTCTAAGCCCACAGACAAATCCATCTGCCACTTCATTCCTGTCAGTCGGGAGAAGATCCAGGCTCTTTTTGCAGCTATTTTACCCTTCTCTTTGAGACTTCCAAAGCTACAGCTCCATAAGGAAACCACAGCTAATCCCAGGGTAATTCAACCCAACACAGTGAAAACACCTGGAGGACCCAAAAATAAAAATTTTGCCCTATCCAACCAACAGTATGAAAAACAAAAATTTAATATTCCTCTGCGAATGCTGGACAGAACAGGAAAAGGCCTAAATGAAATAGAACTGCAACATGAACAAACATGAACTCTGCTAAACTGAAACCCATAAAACAACTGAATTTGCCCACAAATCTGGTATTAATGAATTGACAGATCTGACTTCTCCATATCACCTAAAAATTAACCAGCTCTGAGGACAGAGGGGAAAACACTGAATATAAGTGATTGTTTTTAATGCTTGCATCTTGGTAGCAGAGAGACTAAAAGGGATTAAATGATGGGAGAAATTACTAATGTCAAATTATTAATGACATAATGATTAATGTCACAGCTGCTTAAACGCATAATAGAAGAGATTTCTTCAGAGAACTTGTTTTCTGGGAAGATCAGCTTTGTGAAACCAATCTAAATATTTTTGTCTCTGATTTATTACAGAGCTTTGCATGAATACTCCTCATAGAGGTCTTCCAAAAGGATTCTGGAGCCTCTGCATCAACTGCTGTGAAGCATGACCTTTCATGTAGCTGGGGTTTATCCAGGTGATCCAGCTCAAATGTCCTTTCTGTAATAAATTTCTTATCACTTGGGCTTCTCTCTTCCACAGCAGTGAATTGCAATACTGAAAACTGCCTGTTCACTCATAGTTTCTTAGAAAATAAAGTACCAAACACATCTCAGCCTCATTTTCTATAGTACATGAAAGCGTTTACTCTGGAAAGGGCAGAACACCTTTGGCCTTCGCATTTTCCAGCAAGGGAACAGCCAGAGAGGGCACATGAAGTGAGGACATGGATGTTGTACAGAAAAACATTTCTATTTAACCAGCTCTAAAATGCCAAATACATGGTGAAGAGGAAGGTCCTGGGCAAAAGCTAACCAGCAGTCAAGTTTATTTTCCTCTTGCTGTTTTTCCAGTATATGCTTTTTTTTTTTTTTTTTAAAATAACAACCTTTATAAACTTCTGACATAAGAAATTAAACAAATTGCCTGCAATTCAGCAACTCAGGCACAACCCACTGCTGGCATTTGTCTTGTCATTAAGCAACAAAATTCAGTTACACCAAACCTCTACTCTTTACTAACTTTGATAGCTGTTAATACCCAACCAAAACCAGTGCCCCCAGGGCAGGCAGCTCATTTGTCTGCCCTGCAAATCCAGCTCCCAGCTGCCTGTTCAGGATTTAATTGCAGACAACCCACAAGAAGGAGACAAGGTAACTCCCATGGCTGACAAAAACAAGCTGAGGAGGTTTTTATAGCTGCTGCCTTCCAATGACAGTCACCCCCCAAAAGTATATGATTAACAGAGACATGAGCACGGGAAGAGAAGGACGCACAGAGAGTTGGATAATCAGATCTCTGACATCGATGAAAGGCTTGCCACACATGAAAGACATGGATCTGCTGGATGCTCCACAGGGTGCAGCCCTTCTGCTCTGAAGCCAGACGGGGAGAGCGGGGAGTGTTCACCTGGAGAAGGCTCCAGGGAGACCAGAGAGCCCCTGCCAGGGCCTAAAGGAGCTCCAGGAGAACTGGAGAAGAACTTGGGACAAGGGATGGAGGGACAGGGCACAGGGAATGGCTTCCCACTGCCAGAGGGCAGGGATAGATGGGATACGGGGAAGGAATTGTTCCCTGGAAGGATGAGGAGGCCCTGGCACAGGTTGCCCAGAGCAGCTGTCGTTGCCCCTGGATCCCTGGAAGTCCAAGGCCAGGCTGGATGGGGCTGGGGGCAGTTTGGGATAGTGGAAGGTGTCCCTGCTCAGTTTTGGGAGGTGGATTTTGCAGCCATTTAAGGTCCCTTTCAACCCAAACCATTCCACGATTCTTAAGCCAGAACTCACAGAGTTTACAAACTACCTGGAACAAGGTACCCTAATCAATTTTTTATTATTATTATTATTATTATTATTATTATTATTAACAATGTATTTATTTCTTCTATAATGAAGAAATAAAATAATATAACCCAAAAGAAATCTTTTCTGTCTAGAATACTAGATGTACGTAAAGATGAGGATGAGATAATGAGGCAACTTACACATCCCTACTCCTATGAGATCCCCTGAGCAGTTAAAACAAGGGATCCTTGCAGGGAGTGGGATGTAGATCACACCAAAGAGCAAAGGAGAGGTACAGCAGGGAAAACCAGAGCAATAGGCATGAATGGGAACAACTGTGTGAGGGAAAACTTCCCTTGAAATCCTCTTAGAGCTGTTAACACATGAAAGACAAGAGAAAATCCTCCAATTTAACAGCAGTTAAATAGGAGAAGCTGGAATAAAATCTCTATTATGACTTTAGTGGCAGGTAGCAAAGATAAATGGAGAGAAAACAGTGCCTTGCTCTGGATCCCTAATTGGAGTGTCTAGTTTTCCCAAATAACTGGCACATTTGACTTCTCCCAGCAGGAGAATTTGTGCTAATAATGTAATATTTTAGCCTACTAGACCCTCCAATGATCAGAAGAACATTGCAAAGGCTTTAGCAGTGCAGCAAAGGACAAGCACAAGTAGTCAGGTGTTGTAGGCTGAGCCACATAACAAAGCATTGGCTCCTAGCAAGGCAAACAAACAGGACATCAAGTGGGAATGGTAATGACGTGGCCCAAATCCTGGAGAAGCGCCTCATTCATGGGAATGCCTTCAGCAAAGGCAAAGCAAGAGGTCATGTTCTGAGTTCTGAAATGCTGTAATCCACAGGCAATTCCCTATTTTTCACTGAAATGGCTACAAACAGCACCTCAGGAAAAGCAGGAAGCTGTGCCCAAGTAAGAGACAGGAGGCACCTCCAGGGCCTCTGGGTTGCAGGACAACAAAAGCTGCTCAGTCATTTCTCCCCTAAGCTCCATCTTCAGCCTCTGGAGGTGAAGAATGACCTTTGGACAGGGAGAGAGACTGGCACAGGGTCCATAGGGAGGGGAAAACCTTAATATTGTTCTTTAATTGCAGCATAAAAATGGTTCAGTATGAACACTAAATATTTCCTGTTCTCTGTGGTATTTATAAGGGGAGAAAAGAATCTACAATTCCTTTTAAAGCAGAATACATATGGATTTCGTGAACTCCAGGAGCTGCCTGGAGCTGCTGCTCTTCCCCAGCAGCCCAGTCTCAGATTTATATCACTTCTGCCATGAAGTTGTCAATATGTATTCAGTGAGACATATTCAGTGCACTTCATAAAACAAATACAAGTGAAAACGAACATCTTTATCTTAACAGAGATGATGATCTTCTCCCTGTGGGATTATTGAATTGCCCTACTTATCATTCTTACTCTTCTAGGACCTGTCATAACATTCCCAGAAATTTTTCCATTAACTTCCATGGAAATTGAGTTGCCTTCTTGGTTTTGGAGATTCTGTATTCTCTGACTCAAATTGTTTCTGAAATGAATAAAAGCCTTTTTTGTATACAGGAAAAAGAGTATTGTAAATGTAATACTCTTTTTTTCTTATTTTTCTATTAAATCAAAATATTTTTCACCTTTTAAATCTACCTTCAGCTCAGCTTAACAAGAGCATCAACTTTGCTCCTACTATGCCTTAGTAATGAATTCATTCCTGCAATATCCAGATCTGATTATCAGCAAAGATAAGGGACATTGCCTTCATATATTCCTGCTCTTTTCAGGCGTTTAGTCTGTTAAACCCCTGGACATGACAGAACATAAAAGACTGCCAAGTGCCTGTAAACAAGAACAGCAAATGCATCATCCCAAAGTGAACAGGCAGGGAATAAAGGACTGGAATGGACCTCTCAGGACTCCCTGTGCTTTCCCCAGCCACCACTCACCAATCATTGCTTAAATACTTCCTCAATTTGCCAAGCTATTTATTAAAGCACAGGAATATTTTCAGTGCCTGTGCTTTCCCCAGTCCCTCCATTAGTTGGAAATAACCTTTTTCACCTCTGGAAGTTCAGTTCCTACCTCTGCTCCAGCCAGTTTCCTGCTGCCTGAGCAATACTGGACTTACTCATTACCTTTTGCAGCTGCCTTAAAGCCCATCCAGTGCCACCCCTGCCATGTCAGGGACACCTTCCACTAGCCCAGGCTGCTTCAAGCCCCATCCAGTCTGGCCTTGGACACTTCCAGGGATCCAGGGGCAGCCACAGCTTCTCTGGGCACCTTGTGCCAGGGCCTCCTCACTCTCACAGGAAGGCTTTCTTCCCAATGTCTCACCTGAATTTCCCCTTTTTCAGTTTGTATCCATTGCTCCTTGCCCCATCACTCCAGTTCCTGAGGAAGAGCCCTCTCCAAGGGGTTTTATCAATAATTCCTCACGTGAGAATATTCTTTCTGAAATATGGGAGATGCATGGATGGACAAAAGTGTCCATGAACTGTGTTGTATTTGGGACACTTCTACTCACATTTACCTCCATCCACTCTTGAATCTTGAACTGTTCCCATTGCTCTCTCTGAATGCACAGGGCTGAAATCTCCTTCTCTTTCATTTGCTTTGGACATCAATATTTCCCAACACCCACAAAATACCACTGATAAATTTCCTCTTCAATTTCCTTAGGCTTTCCTTGCACTGACCAGGCTTTTGGGGCTGTTCTTGCAGATGCCTGAAAACTTCCCTTCCTCTCCTTAGACTGAAAGTTAGAAACAGATTTTTACCTGTTACCTAAAGAAACTCTTGTTCCTTCCACATCCAGCTTGATTTGATCCCTTTGGCACAAATCTGAATTCACTCCTGTCCTTGCTTGCTGTGAATACAGCCTACAGAAAATGAAGACACTTCTATTTTTGGATGAAAGCAAACCAAAACTAAATCAAAAAATACCCTGGGAGTACTTTGTTCATGACTTCCCATCTTTCTGCTCTGCTTTCTCTGCTCTAACAGAAGCTGAGGAGTTCCAGACATGAGCTGAGGAGTTCCAGACTGGAGGCTGGGATTTGGGAGTAATAGCTTTAGAGAATTTTGTTCAAAAGGATTTGCTCTTTCCAGTGTTAATTCAAGCAAAGTGTTTAAGTATAGACACACTGTGTCAAGGCAATTTGCTCCCTAAAATGTTCTCAATGCAGCAAAATAGATAAAAGGAAGCAAATCAATAATGATTCAAGTATAAATACAGGAAATATAAAGCTTAAGGTCAAATACTCGATATCAGAATTTTAGGAACCCCCATGCCAAGCAGAACCAAATTTCCCAGAGAAAATGAGAGGGGAGAAATGAACCTGGGTAGAGTTTACTGACCCAAAAGAAAGGCACCAACTCCCAGCCATAGCGCAGAGTGCTCAAGGTTTGAATGTGCTGATTGCAAGGGATGCAAAACTCTATGAGGAAAGAGACTTGATGTACTCAAATTAGCAGAAATCTAAAAGAAATACCATGAAAAAATAACACAGATGACACATGGCACTTAAGCCTTAGGATAGGACACCACAATTCCTGTTTTTTTAAGCCACAATGGTGCCTTGAAGGACCTCCACTAGACCAGGTTACTCAAAAACTAATCCAAACTTTGGCATCTCTATTGCATAAAAAATGAAATGCAAATAAAATGTTTATGGACTTTCCCAATCATTGATGAAACATCAAAAGACAGAAAGAAAACTTCTCAGTCAATTCCTAACTGCATTCACACAAAAATTAGTGTTAACCTCAGTCTCCCAAACTTGTCTATCTGAAATGCCAAATCTGAATCTGACCATTTAAATTAAAACTCAATTACTGCAATTGTTAACCATAAACAAGTGTAACATGATTAATATATGTGAGATGTTTGCTGATTTGGATCTGTAATAATAAATCTCCTTCATTACTTTGAAGTTCACTTTAGTACATTTTTGAAGATGATAATTTAAAATGTTTTTATCTCCTCTTTATGAGGAAAACAAAAGAGGGAAAACACACTGTGCCAAATGCAGCTTCTCCTTCACTGATGCTATTTCCTGACAGAAACCTGGAGTTTCTCTCCTTGGTTTCAGGCATCTAAAATGAAATAAAACACACTTAAAAAACTTAATGACTATGCTATTGTAACACTCATTGTAATTCTCCCACTTTAGCAACATGTGTGGGAGAAACTTTGAAACATTGAGATTGCTTAACAAGAAAAATTAAGGTTTATGTTCTTCTTCAATTAATGACAGTATTATTTCTCTTCCATCCCAATTTTCCCACAGTTCCTCTGGCATAATGATGTGTTTAGGATATTCTAGTAAAACATTTGCTCTAAAATACTTTTTCTCCAGGAGTTGCTTTACAAGCATTTCTGCAAGGCAGACCTGGGTATGGGCCTGGCAAGCAGAGGAGGAATGCAGGGTATCAATCCCACAGCAGAGCTGGAACTGAAAGCTTTTAAAAGAAAAATGAATCTTACAAGGAAATTGAAAATTATACTATACTAGCTATACTACTATATTATATTATACTATACTATTATATTATACTAGCCATATACTATATGGCTAAATTACATTTTTACCCATCTCTGCACTGGATTATAAAAGCTACCAGGAGACATCCAACCTTTCCCTGCTGGGATGACCTCAAGTAACCAAAACCTTGGAAGAAGATCCAAGCAACCACCTCTAAAAAGAAACCAGAATTGATCTCTTCTGTCTCCCACTAAGGTGAAAAAGGGGTTTTACCTCCTATGGCTTTTCCTTCCATACAATTTTTCTTTCAGCCTTAAATCCCCATCTTTTCTCCTGATTAGTTCTAGTCTGGCATAGGCAGAGCCCTCTCAGAGGGTGGCACTTCCCAGGGGTACAACGACTTCACTGGAAAGAGTGAACCCGAAAAGCTCTTGCTAGTTGTGCTTCCCAAAGGCTTGGAGTCTAATTCCTGTAGTCTCGAGAACTACAGCTCTCACCAGGTGCCTTAAATCAGTCCCACAAAGGGGCGCTCTAAACCTGGCTGTTCCCTGAGGAGTTTCGGAATTGTTTCTGAAGGTTTCCGTGGAAAACTTGGAATCTCTAATTAGTGCTCTGCTCCTTGAGTCGTGCTTGTCTGAGAAGCCAATCACCTGTTCCCAGAGCATCCTGGCTTTGGATTCAGTGCTCTTGGTCCTACATGAGAGCTCTGCAAACAATAGCAATGATCAGGTGGTGAAAAGCCGTTCCCTGTTAAGCTGTTTGAGGCATCTGGAACAACAGCTGCCTCTCCATGTTTGCACAGCAGTTTGCATTTGGAGATTTCACTTATTTACCACTTTTTGCAGCACACCAGCTTATCCATGAAATTCTAATCACTTCCAACATGACTTCAACTGCCTTTTATCATGCTAAACTCTGCCTTATTTCTTCCACACTTCCTATGGATCTTTCTCCTTGCATTGAACAAAGCCCCAGTTTTGTGTTACACCTCCAAGCACCCACTCCATGGCTTCTCCTCTGGAGGAGCTGCGCCTGCATTCTCCACCTGAATTTTGAGTTGGGATATGATTTAACTTTTGACTGCACAACAGCCAGAGAGTTTGGACAAGCTGAAACCAGGGGCACAAAACAAGGAGGCAGTATCACTGGAGGACTCTTTCCTTTGTGTTGCTGTTTTTCTCCTCCCACCAAGGCCATCCTTCTTCAAAACTGAGAACAAGACACCTTCAACAGGGCTAAAGCTACCAAAATCCCTCTTCTTTTACTTTATGTGACTCAAGCTATTAGTAAAAAAAGATAAATAAAGAGGAAGCCGAAGTAAAGGTTGATGATTCGACGAGGAAAGAAGACAAGGCATCAGAGACCCCAGTAAAGCTCTGGCTGAGCCACCACCCCACAAGAAATAACCTAACAGAAGGCAAAATCATGAAAAAGTCCCATTTTCTGCTAGTTTTCTCCTCCTCAAGAATGCAACATCAATCTAAATATCACCAGCTTCTTAAAGGACTAAAAATCATCAGGTGAGAGAAACTCCACATATCCATATCACCTCAACCCATCCAAGCAGTCACTCCCAGAATTTCCCAGTTACTGAACAAAATGCAAACAATTCTGTTCTACTCTTGGCAGTGAGGACTGAGGCACTCACCCCTTCTGCAGCTTTTAGAGCCACCAGGAATGACATTTTCTTTGAATGCTATTAAAAAAAAATACTATTCTTTCAAATCTCAATCTTACAAACTCCTACTATAAATCAGAGGTTGTAAAAGCAATGGCTTGTGAAATATTAACAGGAAAGATATATTTTATCAAGAGCTGACTGGTTTGCTGATGAACTGACTCCTGTTACCCAAATAATGGAATCTCCCTGTGGTCTCTCAGCCCTGCTAACAGTGAGAATGCCTTCTAAAAGTACACAATTAAAATAATTGAATCTTCATTTTGCATACTCTGATTTTGTCAGAGAACCACACAATTGTATCTAAACACCTGGATTTCCCTCATGAACTGGGTGGATATAATACTACATTGAGAGCAAGCTGTGACTCTGGAATCTCCTGATTTTTCAAATAAAATGAAGAAATTCAATTAATTAAAATTGCTTTAGTTTTAACCACGAGTTTAGGCTGGATGTTCCTGCATAGTGATAGTGAAAGCACCTCAGGGAGTGAGCAAATGGCACTGCCTATGCAGAGAGGCCATGAGACACCAACATTCAGCAAATTTCCACGGTCATCAGGGTGAGAATTTTTACTCCAATACTCACCAAGTCTAATTTTTAAAATGTGTCCACAGAATTAATTTTAAGCAATGCTGTATCAATAATAGAATGGCCATAAACAAGTTAAGCTGTCTAAGTTGAAATAATAATCACCTAGCTACAGTCATTTCTGTTTGGAGCATGGTTGGAATTACACAGATCCTTTTTTTAACAGTGAATCAGCTTCACCATCTCAAATTTCCAAATGACCTGCTGAACTTTCAAATATGGCATGCAGGGAGTGTGCTCTTAATGCCAGCTGCTTGTGTGGTCGATGCTGGGATCTGTTGCATCAGCACTGTTTGGCCACTTGAACAGAATAATGTGCAGGTGCTTTTTCAGGCAGGGTCAATTTAACACCTGGTTTCAGACCTGCTTTCAAATCATCAATATAACGTTGATGGAAAGCTGCCAGTGCACAAAGTCCCACTTGGGCTTGTTTGGGGAAAATATTTTGTGGCTGATTTATCTTTAATAAAAATATAGACATAAAAAAATACAGCAAAGCTTGTCTGCCTATCCATGAATCCAGGGGATTCAGTCCCGTGGCGGGGGTTGGAACGGGATGGGCTTTAAGGTCCATTCCAACCCAAAACATTCTGGGATTCTGTGGTCACAAATGCACTTCAAGCTGCCTCTCCTGTGTCAAATCACCTTAAAGAGCTTCAAATGGATGCACCCAGCTGCAGGAATACCAGGCACAAATCAATGCTCAGGACTCTCTTAAAAGCCTCTCTCCATTTTAAAGCCAAGCAAATCAAGCCATGCAAATCAGAAGTTGGAATAACGTTGTCAAAGGCTCACCTTGGGGAAGTACAGGCATTGTGCAGCTGGAATGCAGGGTCCTGATGCCATGAGAAAGATTAAGGCCAGGAAAGGTGTTTTCCTAGAGCAGATTATCAATATACAACTAAACACAGCCTTTACCAAAGATGCTAAAGCCTGACACTAAACCAACTCAAAGAAAAATTGCCTGGAAAGGAACAAATGGTGCAAGCAGCCCTTCTTCTCCTCCATTAGTTTTCCAGGGAAGCCTGTTCAGAGAATGAAGTGCCAGCATTCTCCTGCAGTCACTGCTGCACTGAAGGGACCTATTACACCATCTCCACACCCTGAAAACAGGAAGGATTGCTGTTTCTTCCTAGTCTGTACTCCATGGCTCGTTTCATTCTCAACAGAGGGTCCCTAAATTACACCATTCCTATTTTCAAGGAGATCACCAAATACTCTCAGGACACCTGTGATTAAATTTAGGAACAGCATAAAGTATCTTAAGTGCTTGCTCTTAAAAATGTTTTCTTGTATAACAAAAAGAACAAATATGAATTCATTGAGGTATATTCTTTTCAGGTACAGTCAAAGGCCACAAGAGTCAAAGCTGAGCTAAAGGAAGAAACAAGAGAGCTGCATTCTGTGCTTAACCCTGATAGGGAAGCTTCAGGCAGCCCTGATTTTCCCCCTACCTGCCCACTGTAAAAACGAGCCAGCCTTAGTTATGCCTGATAAAATGCTCATTCTCCCCAACTAGGGACATTTAAAGCCACCTGAAGGCCTTGACCAGAGATGTCCCCAATTGCAAAACATTGCAACTTGCCAGGAGCAAAGAATGAAAATGCTCCTGTTTGTAGGACATTTGTAAACAACCCTGTTAAGGCTCAGGTGCCCAGCAACAGTAGGAGGAGGGAAGAAAACCTGAATTCCCCTTTCAGAGCTCCATCACTTCCCTGGCCTTGGTACACTAACAGCTCAGCACTCACACAAAGGCCCTGGAAAAGCAAAAACTGAGACCCCTGTGTGTCCTTGAGATTATCAGTGCTCCTTTAGGTTTGCTATGGAGCACAAGTCAGACTCTCCAGGAAGAGCACAAAAGTTTGATATATTCTCCTAAGACAGAGCTGCTCCTGAGGCATTAGAATATCAGAGCTCAGAGTCAGAATAACAGAGTTCTCAGCCACAAAGTGCAAGAAGGGCCCAGTTCCCTGTTTTCCTTGAAGGGATACAAAGCCATAACTCCCAGTCCTTTGTCAGGGAAGCCACCTCCAATGTGATGATGCCTTTATGACTCTAAACCAAAATCTGCTCAGGAAAGCAAAAGGGAATAGAAGTGGATTTAAAGGAAACACAGGAAACCTCCTTCTTCAGTTTGGCCATGGGTGGCTTTCATAGGGTCAGGTATTTGGTCACCTGTTCTGTTTTGCTGTGCATTAAAAACTTCAGAAAATATATAAATGCTTCTGTTTAGAAAAAATCACAACCTTTAAGAATTTGTTACTCAAATGGTAACAGTCAAAGTTAAGATGTCTTTCAGATGGAGATTCAAAATTCCCCAACAGCCAAGAGTTTTCATTTCTTCACAAGACTTATGATGAAAGAAACGAGACCGATTTTTTTTTCTTATCCTAGCAGAGAAACAGGCTGGATGCATCCTGAACTACTCACTCAGTCCTAATGCAGGTGTGACAACTTCCAAAATGCAAACTGTTCATGTTACAGAGACTGCAGCTTTCCAAAAGCAAAGGTGCTAATAAATGCATGTATTTCACAGAGAACCAAGCAAAAAGGATGGCAAACGGTCAATAGCTGACAAGGACCCCAAAGATTTCAATGGCCTTTCTCCTATCACTGCATTTTAACCAGCCAGCGCCTATTTTGAAGCAGGAAGGCAAACAGGCACATTCAAGGATCTCAAATATTCCTGTTCTTTTCCCAGATTCTTCACGTGAACACAGTACCCTGCACAGAAAAGATTTCTCTCTGTCAGAAACACTGGACTATTCTTTCCAGCAAAAAAAACCCACATTATTTTAACAAACACTGACAGTGCTTAACAAATCATACTCGGGAAAAAACCTTTTGCTATTAGATCATTCAATTTTAAGCAACATCAATGTCAGAAACAAAATAATTGCTGGGTTTCAGACTGACAGCTGATTTTCTGTTTTTGCATGGGTACCCCTGAATTTATCAACTGCATTTCCTGATTTAAAGTATCTGAAGAACTGTAGTGGTTTTGGTTTGCCAATTTGAGATTTCCCGGCCAATGCACCAATTTATATGGTGGGTTTAGTGCTGGCCAAATTGTCAGTGCACCCGGTAGAATTATTTACTCATTTCCTACTGTGAGATAGGATTAGAAAGAAGGCAAAGCAGACTCCAACTTTAAAGGGTATAGAGAAGAACTTTATTAACAGAACTAAAAGAATTATAAGAATCAGAATAAAACTTTCAGAACACTTCTGCTCCCCCCATAGCCTCTTTTCTTTTCCACTGACAATGTACAGAAACAATTTAGTCAGTTTATTACCTCTAGAATAGTCTTTCTCCAGTTCACTTAGGGAGAGGAGTCTCTCTTGTCATGCCATGGAGACGTCTCCACAAGGAAACAGTTCTCTCGTGGCTTCAATGTCACAGTGAATCAGGCACCTGGGAGAATGGAAATCTGGTCATTGTGCAAAAGTCCCTCCCCTCGACTCACAGCTTTCTCCACAACTGTTTTTGAGGGTTCAATCTTTAGCTAATGGGGTACACTTTTAAGGATGAGCTGTTCAGAAGCATGGGTTCTCCTCATCTATCTCTAAAATCATCTCTATCTCTGGAAACAGAGGTTCTCTTCTTCCCTGCGGCAAAGGGTCTTCATCACTCTTCTCTCTCTCTGTTCAAGCTTCTCATGGGATCACAGCTACTTGAACATCTGCTTGTTCAGCATGGATGCCTTTGCGCATGTCTACAATTGGAACACTTAATTCCTCCATGCTTTCCAATGAATTACAGGGAAAAAGAGTCTGATGTATCAACCATATCTTCACCATTGCTTACAAGAGACTTTCATTTCCTCTTTCTCCACCCATCCAGGATTTGACTCTTCCTTCTTTACTGACCTTGATGTCTCCATGTTGTTCTCTCTGTATCTTTAGTCTTTCCTTTTCTTTAACTTGAGAGAGAGAATTGATGTTTGCAGGTTTTATCTGTGCACTAAAGGAGTTAATATCTTGTCCGGGCAGTGGCTGGAGCAGTTGGGGTGGAGTATTTCAGGCCACACTGGGGGGCTGGGCCAGGATAGCAGGGGCCCAGAGAGAAATGGTGGCAGCTGCTCTGGCTGCATAGCTGTTTTCCACCTTTTGCTGCATTTAACTCCAGCCACGGGGCTGATGGTCTTCCCCTTCCCCTGCCGCGCCATGGTGGAGGGGCCTGGCCCAGCCCGTAGCTGCTCCTGGGACCCAGTGGATCCCAGCTCTGCCCAGGCCAGCAGCGGGGCAGGGTTTAATGTTGGTAAGATGTTAACATCCATAGCCCAGCCCTGCCAGGCCATGGCGGAAAGGACCTGGCCCAGCTCGTAGCTCCTCCTGGGACCCAGTGGACCGCGGCTCAGCCTGGGCCAACAGCAAGGCAGGGTTTAATGTTGGTAAGATGTTAGCAGCCATGGCCCAGCCTCGGCCGGGCCCTGCAGCCTCCCCCCTCCTCCCCTGCCCGGCCACTGGGCCAGGAGGGGGAAGAACTTTTTTCTGCAAATGCCTGAAAGCAAGAGAGGTTTTCCCGGGCTTGTTTGTTTTTAACATGTGTTTTCACAGAGGTGTGTTCAGCTTTCTCAGTGGTTTAACAGGTTGTCAGTTCTCAAAACTAATCACTGATTGTTTTTTCTCAGACATGGAGGGAGCTTGTAGCAGCTCCTCTCAGAAAAATCATTTCTGTGGGTGGCTTTTTCTTCCCTCCTCACCAAATGTCATATGTGCAAAACCAGCAAGAACCAAGCCCCACTCCCACCCCAATAAAACTGCAGTTTAGTTGCCTTGTGCTGTACAATATTCTTGCATGGCAACTCTTTAGTTCCCTCTTTTGTCTACAGAATAATCGATAGAAGATTCCTAGAGGGAATCACTGAAAGAAAGGGAGCCTTTTATGAGCTCTTGTAAAAGCTGTTACCACAGGAGGTTTCTCATGAAGGAAGGGGAAAGCAGGATTATTGCTGCCTCTCTGCAAAGGCAAAACGTAACCTTAGGAGGGTTCATAGCAAAAGAAATTATGCAGAAATTGTTCCTAGGACACGTGAATATCCAAAGTTAGAAACACTCAGGGAAGTATGGTGTCTCACAAAGTCACAGTGAGGTGGGCAGCACCCTCTGTCCACCAAGGATAAGGAATAATTGCTAAGAAGTGTGACTTTTACAGCCACAAAGTCGCTTCTGCTCTGCTGTTCTTTAGTACAAGTGCCAGTACATTTTTCTTTATTTTCCCTTTCGCTTACACTGCCCCTCTCCTGATCCTGTGGGGATTCAGTTATGCTATGTTTTCATTTACTGAGCCCAGGTCAAGGACTGGAAGACAAATGTGTTTTATAAAAAAAGGCATTGCTCTATTTGCCATTGTTGAAAGGTCAGGCACACAAAACACACACACAGGGAGCTTTTGTAGGGAGCACAGTTCCCTGAACATCAATATCTCTGCCTAAAGGAATGTTGCACTTCCTGCAATCCCAAGAATTTAGGAAGAGGTTGGTAGAAATTATGATGTTTTCCCTCTAGTGAGTGACTGGGGCTTTTGACCGCCCCCCCCAGCAATGAGATTGTCCTGAGATCCATCAGGGCCCTCTGATCCCATGGGAATGGCCATGCACAGGTGCTGCTACAGAACCACAGAATCAACTTCGAGACCATCAAGTCCAACTTGACATCTAACACCACCTTGTCACATAGACGATGGCATGAAGTGCCACATGCAGATGGTGACTTCATCACCTCCCTGGGCAGCCCTTCCAATGCCTGACCACCCTTCCTGTGAAGAAACACAGCTGAGACCTGTAGGAAAAGGTAAAAGCTGAAACCAGCTCAGTTTGATGTCTCTGGGTCACCCTGGGGCCAAACAAGAACACTCTCAGTCCCAGGGGCTGTGGCTACCAGGCCATGCCACCACCAGTCCCCTCAGAGCTCTCTGTCCCTGTCCATCTGTGTCCATCAGCCAAGTGTGTGTAAAGAAATGGGAATTTCAGAGCCTTAAACAGCTCCAAAGGTAGCACTGTGGGGACAGGAAGAAGAATGGGACCCTACCGGGGGGAAGAAAGACTATTTACAAGGGACAGAATGACAGGACAGGGGAGAATGGTCTCAAAATGATAGGAGTGGGATTGCATTGGATATTAAGATGAAATTGTTTCCTGTGAGGGTGGGGGGGGGAACCTGACACAGGCACAGGCCTTGCCCAGAAAAGCTGTGGCTGCCCCATTGTGCCAAAACAAACACACAAACAAGCAAACCACAGACCCCATTAAAACCGAAGCAGAGCACCTCCAAATCACAGAAACCTTAAGGTTGGAAAAGTTCTCGAAGACCATCAAGTCCAACACTCAAATCACAAGGATCACATCTGAGGTGTGTGAAGGAACTGTTAGATACATGCAAAAAGTATAAAATTAGGTTAATTTTACATAAGAATTATTAAGGGCGCCTGAATTCGATTTTATTGTCACAGTGTCTTGATGAACACACAATAATTCACTTGCAAGTGACATTTTGGTGAAAACTCCTGCTGGACTTTCTTCAGAGTACTTTATTCTGCCAGCGCAACAGCAACCTCTTGGTCAATGGAAACATAACTTTTATTCAAATTATAGAATCCCAGACTGGTTTGGGTTGGAAGGGACCTGAAAGCCCATCCATTCCCACCCTCTGCCCTGGGCAGGGACACCTTCCACTGCCCCACGCTGCTCCAAGCCCCTAAGTCCAACCTGGCTTTGGACACTTCCAGAGATCCAGGGGCAGCCACAGCTTCTCTGGGCACTCTGTGCCAGGGCCTGCCCAGCCTCCCAGGGAACAATTCCTTCCTGATATCCCATCAAACCCTGCACTCTGCAAATTTAAAACTACTGCCCCTTGACCTGTCACTGTGTGCCCATAAAAATAGTCCCTGCCCCTCCAGGCCCCCTTCAGGCACTGGAAGGGTCTCTGAGGTCTCCCCAGGCTTTCTCTTCTCCATGTGAATACCCCCAGCCCTCCTTATCTTTGTAGGACTGTGCTCCAGCCACATTCTTGTGGCTTCCTCTGGAGCTGTGGCTTTTGTATGAAAAAGGATATTTTAATATCATACTTTTTATTTTATAATAACAGCACCTAAAAAACCACAGCAGAACACAAAAAATCCCCCCCAAATCTTCATGGAGATTAAAGACTGGTGTGGCCAATAAGGTGAGAAGAGGTAAAACAATCCCACAGGTGTTGTGTTGTCAGTGATAATAGGGACAGAACTGAGGGAACACAACTTCTCCCAGGTGAGCTCCTCCCTGGAGCCATCCACAGCCACAGATACACCACCAAGGGAGTAATCAGACTCTTTACATTAATTAGATATCACTGACAGGACTCTGGGGAAGGATGCTCCTTACATGAAGAGATGTGCAGAGAGAAATTAATACATGCTTGTTTTTTTTCTTGACACTATCTGCAATCCTGTCTTTCAAAACTCGTCATGGATGTCAAACCCGGAGATGCTTCAAACATTCTTGATTGTGTTTTGGAAAGTAATTAGGCTGATTTCTTCTGTGAGCAGCATATTGGGAGACGTGCCTGCATGTGCAGCTCCACTGTGGCCAGCAGCCCACAATGTCTTCCAGATCCGCCCCCCTTGGTGGGAATGATTTCCTGTGCTATAAATAAAAGGGGGTGGAACAGGATGGGATTTGAGGTCCTTCCAACCCAAATCATTCTGGGAGTCCCTTTGTATTTCGGTATCCCCTCACAATTCCCATTTTTCTGCGCACAGGCACTGAAAGGTTTTATGATGAGGAGAAAAATAGAAACCAAATCTCACAAATATTCAAGCAAAAAGAAAAAAAAAAGGGGGAGGAAAAAAATCCTAAACAGCTGAGAATGACAGGTTGTTACTATATGAAAAAAAAAAGAAAAAAGAAGAAACAAACACCACAAAGTATTTCTACTTATTGGCTTCAACTACACAAAAGGGAAGGGAGCTCTAGAAATGTTGGAGCTGCATGGAATGATCTAAGAATACAGTGAAGAAAAGAGCAGCTGAGTCAGGAGTCTGGCACAGTTCACTGGAGCCAAGATGTTCCCAGGAAGACCAAGAGGTGATGCTCTGAGGCGATATCCCCAGGTAAAACCGAGGAGCCAGAGCTCCTTACTTGTGTCACAAAGATATTTTGATAGGAAATCAAGTGCTGTGGAAGGTTCTGCTTCTGGTCATATGTTAAAAGAAAATCCTTCCTGATGGCTTGCTATAAATTTTTATCTTTTCATTCACTCTTCCCCAAAGCATTTAGTATTGACAGCAATAACCAAAAATTAGAGAAGAATGAGCTTCTGCGAATTACTTCTTGGGGGAAGAATTTAATGATTTGTATTGTAAAAACTCACTTGAGAGCAGCCACAGAGATAACCCTGAAATCAGACACTTCATAGGGCTGGGGAGAGCAGACAGAGGCTGTTCCCTCACACAGGGAACCTGTTGCAGATGTGCCTCCCTCCTTCCGACAAGAACAAAGCAGGAAAGCAATTTGAAAGGACAAGTACAAAAATATCACTGAATTGCATGTGACACTTTTCAAGGCTCAGTCAAATCTCTTTTCACTTTGGTATAAAAAACCCAGAAAAATTCTCATAATGTCAAAATGAAAAACTCAATGTTATCATGTTCTTGATCATCAGTGACATTTAGAAATGCTGTTTGAGATCACATCAAAAGTTTCTTTCTCCTCTGTTCTTTCAAGAGTACATTTTAACATTTTGTGGCAACAATCTGAATCTGAAAATTTTATCTGTTTTAGCAAACATTGTGAAATAGGAATTCCAAATACACTTTGTGGATAGTTTCAAGTGTCCATAAAGATTTTATGAAGGCAATCTTATTTATGTCCCCCCTCAGGCAACAGTAATTTACCAAAACCATTTGAAGCAAGGTCTGGTAAAGGTGTAAGTCAACAAATCGTCATTTTTTAGCTTGTAACTAACCCCAAATTAATATTCCTCCCTCCTTCTCAGTAATTTTCTGAGGAAGTGAAAAAACCCTACACTTAAAGAAATAATTTCTGAAAGCAAATTAAAATATGGTTCTTACTTAATGGAATTACAGACAAAAGTTAGAGAAACTTAACCACACCATGTGTCTTACATATATAATTCTAAGGGAGCTGCAGTTCCTGACAGTGCAGACATCCGTAAGAGCAGAGAGTTTCAGGAAACTCTGTGTCTTCCCAGGAAAGTAGAGGATATATGGGGCTGTTGAGAGTTTAATGAAAGGACTGTTAAGGACCAAAGGAGGTTGAAAGAAGAGGCAGAGTGTAAATCTTGGGTCTCAGAGCGTAAATCCCAGCTCTTCCAAAGGAGGGCTGCACCTTCTCTCAGCAGTGTTTGAGTTTCTTGGCTGTAAATGCGCTGCAGGTTTAGGATAGTTACTGGGGGTGTGTCCAAGTGAGGATTTCAGCCATTAAAACTTATTGCTGAAATCCTTTAGTAACACCTCAGCAGCTGTAAAAGAGCAATGTCATTGCTTTGCACGTGCAGGGCCTTGCATGGTACAGGATGATTTACCTCCAAATCCTCCTCTCCTCACTCCACCCCAGGGTCCTCCATGAGGGAAAGTGTTTTGTGCCACTACCAAGATCTATGATCCCAACACTGTGCTAAAGCTCTGTACTTGCACAGAGCTTCCCTAAAACCCTCCACTTTCCAATGAAAAGCTCAATTTTTTTTTACTGTTGCTCCTTCTTAAGCTTTTATAGCACCCTTTTCCTGACCAGGGCATTCTGCATTCAGAATGTTCCAGCTTCCAACTTGTACATGCTTCGGTGAAACGAATACATTTTTAAATGAACCAACCAAGGTACAATACAGGAGAGAAACCCCTCTGTCTTCACACTCTGTGTAATGACCCAAGCACTTGCTGGAAAACAAAGCATCAAGAAAGAAAAATCAATCATAAAAAAAGATGTCACCACTTTGCTTGATGAAGCCATCAGCCAAAAGCATTGTCAGGAAGCACCTGGAGATTCCCAAGGAATCCACTGATCCATCCCCATGTCCTGCTCCTCTAGGAACTGATCAAAGATCCCAAGATGCCAAACAAAGGACTAGCAGCCCCGTTACCAGCCTGATGTTGTCCATGTAATTACCAGGGCACAGTGCTTGTCAGGACCAGACCTCTGTGCCTTTGAACAGACTCCTCTGCAAGGCTGCATTGACATAATTAAAGAAATAATTAAACCCAGGCACTTTTAAGCATTGCTACTTTGCAGGTCTGTATGGGTCCAGGACAATAAGAAGCATCTCTGATTAAACAGCAAGGTCTTTCCATTTTTAACCTCAGCATCGTGCAATTTGCTCCCATCCTCATTTGAAGTCAGTTTTACAATTCCCATTGACTTCAGCAAGAATGAAATTAGATCCTGACATATTTGCATGTCAAATCTCTTTTCTTGCCATTACAGTGCTCTCATCCATGACATCTGTAATTTAATGGTACATTTTCCATGAAAAAGCAATGCTACATTTCTTTGAAAAGCAGCAGCAATGACTAGCATGGCCAAAACAGGGGAGATAAATACTAAGAAAACCCTCAAACTGACACTCACAGGACTGAAACTTTACAAGGTTTTCCCTAATAGGGTGAAAATTGTCCACTCAGGGGTCTCCCTCACAAATTTCAAATAAATAAAAGACTCCAAATATGTGTTTTGCTCAACTGTTACCACCCTAAGCAAAAAAGCCATTTGAAAAACAGTGAAAATTAATTAAATATCAAAACTTTCTAATAAAAAAATCAAACCAATAAAAATCAAACTTTTGAATGGCCTGTGCAGATGTGTTCAATCTCAGTTCCAGCATTCAGGAAATAAATAAATCAGTTTGATGTAGCTGTAACCTCAAAAGCACTAATGATTTTATTTTTTACATTAATTTATCTTGCAGGTTTATCTTTTTCAACCCATGAACAAGTGCAGCTGGTTTCTCAGTGGATTTCTCCTTTCACATTTGCAGTCACTGCCTTGAATTATGGAGTTCACACCACAGAATGCCTCTTGAAGCATTTCTGCTGTTGCTATGAATCACTTACAAGATTAAAAATAAAACATGAGACATTTCTAGAGCACACATTGATTGTTTAATTATTTTCCATTTGAAGTGCAGGCTATTTTTGGCACAGAATCTTTATGTTGGCTGGACATAACAATTCATCTTCTAAAAAATCTCGATGTCGAAAGCCAATTAGTCAGGTGACACTATGAATGTTTAGGTTCTTTGCTAACCATGATTAACTCTGGAGGGTCGGCAATAATGTAGTGTTATTCACCAAATTAATTTTCACCTTAGTATCTACAGGCTGTGCTTTGAACCACTTCACAGTAATAAACAAGTATTACTATGCTGTTTAGGAGGTTTTACACAGGAAATGCAAAAATCCTCCCATTAGTGCTGAGACCCAGAAAACTTCCCGAGATGAATTTCCAGTAAAACAAGCAATACATGATGGAGACAGACTGTTTCCAAGGGATGGAGGGCCAGGACACAGGGAATGGTTTCCCACTGTCACAGGGCAGGGTTGGATGGGATATTGGGAAGGAATTGTTCCCTGGGAGGGTGGGCAGGCCCTGGCACAGGGTGCCCAGAGCAGCTGTGGCTGCCGCTGGATCCCTGGCAGTGTCCAAGGCCAGGCTGGATGGGGCTTGGAGCAGTCTGGGATATAGAAGGTGTCCCTGAATGAGCATTAAGGTCCCTTCCAACCCAAACCAGTCTGGGATTCTGATTATTCCCTGATCATTACACATCCATAATCTGTTATCTGAACTATGTTGCCTTTATTCTGGAATTCAGGAAATTTATTATTTTGATTAACCATTCTTTTGATTCCAATTCATCCATGCTGCTGGGTTTTCCCTGTAACTATGATATCAGGATGTCTTCTCTTGAAGTAAATCCTAATTACTCCCTCAGACAGAGCAAGGCTCTGTCTCCCACCTCCTTGTTTTGCATAGCACTGGTGGCACAGAGCAGGTGGGAAGTTGTTTATACAGCTATCAAAGGAAGGAGTAGATGGCACAAAAGCACAGGGATCCTGTCCTCTGTCACCTGACACCATATCCCAGAGCTGGGACCACACCTGGACAAAACCTCACAGGTCTTTTCTCCACATTTGGATATTCACAACCAAGATATTATAGAATAGAATTATAGAATATTGCTATTATAGAATATTGCTATTATAGAATAGCAATCCAACAGAAATTATAGAGGACTGTGGAACTTGTGAAAACAAAGTTATGTGATGCAAGAAGAGAAAAGTGTGAATTAGTGTGGAGAAATCAGTGTTCTTGCAAAAGTTTCACCCTCTGTCTCTGCAAAAGTGAAAGGATGAGCTCACAGCAAAAATCAAGGAGGAAATGGTGGAACAATCACTTCCTGAACATGATCTTGGAAGGATGATATTGAGAGGCAAACAAAATTCCATGTAGATTCTCAGTTTTCTGGTACTTGTCATCACATTCCAGCATTTTCATTATATTTAAAATGGCCAAATAGGGAATTTTGGATCCAGAGTTGACCTTTCTAACCACAGGAAAAGTGTGTTAATTATTTAGAAGAAAGATAAGAACTACCAAAACGTCTGATTTTTTTTTTGTTAATTATAGACTTAAAGTACTTTGTGCCACCCCAGCTAATTGTCACATTTCCTAAGCCAAGTAAATAGATCTTCAGAAGGCTCATAAATCAGACTGTGTTTGTAAGCAATGTTTTCGTAGCAGATATTTTCTAATTTCGGACAGAAAAACCAAGCTGTTGAAATACCCAAACTACAACTGCACTCACCCAGGTCTGGGTCACACTCTATTCAAATCAAAAATGCCATCACTAACACAATATTCCTCAACAACTTCACTTTGGAACCAAAAATTCAAGGCAACATTTTCTAAGGAGGAAATGGGAGTCAGGCCCTCAAATAATTTCTCTGTGAGAAATCAATTTCTCTGTCCATTTCTGAAAATTCCCTTATAGGATTTAGGCAGTCATTGACAACTGACAGGGCCAGAAAATGTACCAGACAAGAACAACAAGGGTTTCTCCATTTCCAACACTTCAACTTGGAAGTTTTCCATAAAAGTTGATAAACAGCTCATCATTCAGGGGGCCAAAAGTGAAGTGTCCAAGGCCAGGTTAGACATTGGGGCTTGGAGCACCCTAGGAGAGTGTGAGATGTTCCTGCGCATGGCAGGGGGTGGAACTGGATGATTTTTAAGGCTCTTTCCAACCCAACCATCCTGGGATTCCATGTGAATTCACCCATGAATTTTTTTGTTGCATGTTTATTCAGGACCTGTTCTGATTTGCAGAAACCTCAAACATCTGGAGTGCTTGCTGAACTTTTTCTTCAGTTTTCTGGCTTCCAAAAATGCAATCTCAAGGCAAAAAAAAAACCCCTGCAAACCCTGTCCCTCAGAGTTGGAATGAAAAGAACTTGCCAAAGTAAAAGGCTCAAAATCTGCATCCTGGGGAGCTTTAAAGCTGACTTTCTGTCTTCCTTGGTTTCTGGATTAACTGAATTCTGCTATTAATATTCCAACCAGCATTCCATTCGGGAAGCAGATATTTATACCCTGATACAGGGAATCAGTGCATATTCCTTGATCTTGAGAGATGAAGCCATGCTTGGGTTACAATGCATCAAATTTTGGGACCTAAAATGGAGCACTATAGGTCAAGGGCTCTTGGGGAGCAGACTCTGGCTTGAAGTTCTGTCTACACAAATAAATATAAAGGGAAAAAAATAAACCTGCATTCCACTTAATAGATTAATAGTGCTAGAAGATTTTACCTTGATCCTTTAACGCTCTATTCTGTAATAAGTTTGTCAATAATTCTTGGCTTCAATATCAGGGATTTCCTTGAAGCTTCACCTGTCCAGATTTATCACATGTGTATAATAAATATATATATATATATACAAACACACATATATATGTATAAAATATCCTAGAGAAACTTGTCCCTCCCTGCCCCTCATATCAGTCATTAGGCTACTACAGAAGATATATACACACACTATAACATCATTCCATAAATTCCTGCTAGTGATTAAAGTCCAGTTCTTAAAGTCCAGCTCTTTTGCTTCCAACTAAAAAGAAAAAAAAAAAAAGTGAGCAAGCAGCAGATGCAGAGGAGCCAGAGGAGGATACTGTCATGTCATTTCCAAATAGGAGGAAAATAATTTTTGCTTGAATGCCAGTAATTCAAATTTAGATGGATAGAACAACTCTACAGAATCTCAGAACGGCTTTGGCTGGAAGGGAACATCTTTAAAGTTCATCTTCTTTCATCCCCTGCCATGGGCAGGGACACCTTCCACTATCCCAGGCTGCTCCAACCCCGAAGTCCAACCTGGCCTTGGACACTGCCAGGGACCCAGGGGCAGCCACAGCTTCTCTGGGCACCCTGTGCCAGGGCCTGCCCACCCTCCCAGGGAACAATCCCTTCCCAATATCCCATCCATCCCTGCCCTCTGCAGTGGGAAGCCCAGTGTCCTGGCACTCCATCCCTTGGAAAAAAATCTCTCTCCATACTTCTTGTAGCTCCTTCAGGTACTGGAATGCCACAATGAGGTCACGCCAAAGCTCCTCCTCTCCAGGCAGGACAATCCCAACTGTCCCAGCCTTTCCTTCCAGCAGAGCTGCTCCATCCCTCAGATCACCAGTTCATGTCTAAGTTCCATGCACAACCATTAAATGGGAGAAATCTGTGTCCATACTAACAGAACATCTGAGAATTGTCTGAGGCTTCACATCACACACCCTAAAAAAACCCCCAATAATATCAAATAAGGATCCTGAGGAAAACAACAGCAAACCTCACCCTCCCTACAAGGCCAATGCTGCTGACCAAGCACTGCCCTGTCTAAATCCTCACCCACAGCAGTTACAGAAGAACCATCTCTGTCCACACTCTTCCCAAACCAAGCAGCACCTCCTGTCTCCAGCCATCTTTCTGAACCCAGTGGAGCTCCTGGAGAACATGACAGTGGTGAGCTCAATCCCACGGAGCAACATCTGACTGATCCTGGGCACCGAGTGCCCATGAAGCTCTTCCCACACCTGATCCATTACTGACCTTTATCAGGCCACAGAAAATGAATGGAAAGTAGTTATCTGTGATGAGGGAGCACTGCTGTCAGATGCTGGAAGGTGAAAATGTATTTAAACCTTTTGCAGTCACAAAAACCAAAGAAATCTTCTTAACACTGTTTTGATCTGTTGATGCTGGCAGGTCCGTAAAATATGCAGAATCAGACTTAATAGCTCTTACTTACTATACATTTCAATCAATTTATACCTGTCCTACATAACAAAAATGAGACCTGCGTAAGCACAGTCACTCTAATGTGAAAGCATTTTGTGTAAAGCAGGAAGGGAATCCCACATTATAGAATGTAGGATATGCTTTATAGAGTTAGTCCTGAGAGAAGCAGCTGAGGGAGCTGGGAAAGGGGCTCAGCCTGGAGAAAAGGAGGCTCAGGGG
>JAOTQZ010000297.1:4261710-4277404 GCA_026546895.1 Pogonocichla stellata
TTTGGAGTGCCCATCCCTGGAGGTGTCCATGGAAGGGCTGGAGGTGGCACTCAGTGCTCTGGGCTGGGGACAAGGTGCAGATCAAAGTTGGGCTCAGTGATCCTAGAGGGCTTTTCCAGCCTCAGGGATTCCATGATCTCTGCTGTTGTGTGCAGTGGGAGCCACCTCTGTGTCTGGGCAATAATCATAAGGGCTGAACTCTCCCAGCTCAGTTTAATGCGTTCATTTTGCAGTGATCATTTTCACATTAGGGCATCATTACTGCTCAGCTGTTGTCTGTCATTAAGCATAGGCAGGGCTTTTTCTGACTGAAGCTCGTGGAAGCCCTGGGATTTTACATGGAATGCCCATGGTGAGGAAATATCTGGTGATTTGAACTGAAAACCCCAAAACCTTCCTAAAAACCCCAAACCAAACTCTCTCCCCCACACCTTTTCCACAAACATTGCTGTGGTTATTGAATGCCCAGGTGTGATCACTCCGAGCCAAACACTTTCTCTCTCATTTCTTCTGGAGAATCTCTGTTGGAAGACAGTAATTTTCCTTCTCTTTTTCTTTTTCTTTTCTTTTTTTTTTTTTTATGTGGTGAATAGGAAACTTTTGTGCTAGGTTGGAAAAAATAGTAAGGAAAAAAAGCCTCTATGCTTTACAGTATTTATTAGACAGTATATTGAGGCATGGTGAGTTTTAAATTGGCAGGGAGATGAAAGCTGATATATGTAGGCAGAAATCAAATGTTTAAATAATGCCAAATTATCCTGCTGCACATTGTTAAACATGACTGCAATGGGAAGGGCCAAGGAGGTGGGGAAGGAAGAAAGGAGAGAAACTGTGTTCTTCAGTTGGATTAGAGAGAAATGGGATTTCTCTGCAATTGAAGGCTCAGTTCTAGTCTGAATGATCCTGGAAAGCTGTTTTACACAAGACGGGGATGGTGGTGTGAGTCTGTGCTTGCCTCCAATATCATTTCTGTTCCCTTTTGTGAATTTAATGGTGCTCCATGATCACTTCTGATTTCAGGAACATCTTAATGGGGTTTAAATTCAAGAATTGCAAACTCTTGGGCATCTTTAAATGTTCAGAGCAGGAGACCATAGAATCCCAGAATTATTTAGGATGGAAAGGACCTCTAAACCTGGGACTGATCCCCACCTTGTCCCCAGCCCAGGGCACTGAGTGCCACATCCAGACTTTCCTTGGACAGGGATGGGGACTCCAAAGCCCCCTGGGCAGCCCCTGCTGTGTCAGACCTTTTTTTTGGTTCTGTACCAGAATATCTTGTTTTAGTCTCTGATTTATAAGATGCTGATGATTTTGCCAGCAATACTAATGCAACATGAAATATTTGATTTATTTGTCCCTTTTAACAGGATATCTAAAGGGACAGGAGTTAATGATTTGACCTGCTGGGCAAGTCGGCCATGGGATAATTTCACACCTTATTTCTAAGCAGAGCTGTTTGAAGGGAATTGTTTGGTCCTAGAGGGGAGCACAGAGAGTTAAATAACTTGGGGCTCCCTCATTTAAACATTTAATTTGATCACCCAGCTGGTCTTAACTTAAACCAAGGTTTCTGGTGTTGCTTGGTGTCACTTTTCTCTATGACCAGTTGGCCAATGCAGCCTAATTGTGTTTCTTGAGAAGTGGCCAAGCTTTTGATTCAATTCCAAATAACACAGCACAAAAACTGATTACTGCAAAATCACAGGAAATATTGAAAAAACTTCCAGGAAAAATAAAATCAAAGAAAACAGAGGTTTTTATTCCACATAATGGTGCTGGAGGAAAGTTTCTGGTGTTTAAATTCTGTTTTTCCATCTTCTAATATAGAAACAATATATTTCATTGTTTTATTTTACTACTGTTAAGAGATTTTACTCTTTACAAAAATTTCTTGACTCCTCAAACTTTTTGTTCCATAAAAAATGGTTGGGATCCTGCCACCTGAACTATTATAAAGCTCAATGTGCTTCTGTTTTGTTTAGAAAGTGAAGCTTCACATCCACAAGTCAAAAACTCCGGCTTTGCTCCTTTTTCAGTGGTTTGGTTTTTTTTTCCTTCCAAGTTTTCCTTTACTGTTTTTTATTGCAAAACTGATTGCACAAATCTGGGCAGTGTTCTTTGTGGCTTTCTGACAATTTGAATGGTTTTGAGTGCTGAATATAAAACAAGAGGCATTTTGTGGAGAGGGACTTTTTGTGAGGGTGGAGGGACAGGAAAAGGGGGAATGGCTTTAAGCTGGAGGAGATGGGTGAGAAGGGATATTAGGAAGGAATTGCTCCCTCGGAGGGTTGGGAGGCCCAGAGCAGCTGTGGCTGCCCCTGGATCCCTGGAAGTGTCCAAGGCCAGGTTGGATGGGGCTTGGAGTAGCTGGGAGAGTGGGAGGTGTCCCTGTCCATGGCAGGGGGTAAAACTAAATAGCTTTAAAAAGTCCATTTTCACTCAAATTACTCTATGATTCCGTGCAGTTACTCTGCTGTTACGCATGGAAACACAAAACAAGCAGGTTTTTCGGTCTTTGGAGTGTTTTTAAAATTTGTTTTGGATTTTTTTATTGTTGTCTTTGTATTCATAGAAAATATACAGAGAGCTCCAAGCTAATGCTCCTAATCCATCTATCAGACAAAAGCCTCTTCTCACTCTGTAGCACTGTGCTCAACAGGATTTGCTGCTGCCACATTTAATTGAACTGGGATAGATTTCCTACCAGGACAAAGTTACTTTGTGAGTGTCTCATAAAAATCAGATCTTATAGAATATGGTGTTTCAGTGAAGGGGAAACTATAAACAAAATCTCTATCAACAAAGCCAGCAAAATAACATCTCTGAGTGATTGATGGCTGCTGTGGAAATAAATTCAAGGCTGTGAAAATTTCCAACAGTTGCATATGTTAGAAAAGATAAGATATATGGGATGTGCAAGTACAAATGATGTGCAAGTGCATTTTTTGTATTATTTATAAAAGAAAAAAAAATTCCCAGAAATCCCCTCCACTCCAAAAACACAAAGCAAAACAAAACCAAAAAAAACCAAAACAGTAAAGGGTGGAACTGTAACTCACAGAGTGGGCCACAAGGTCCAGCCTGGCCTTGGACACTTCCAGGGATCCAGGGGTAGCCACAGCTTCTCTGGGCACCCTGTGCCAGGGGCTCCCCACCCTCCCAGGGAACAATTCCTTCCCAGTATCCCATCTATCCCTGCCCTCTGGCAGTGGGAGCTATTCCCTGTGTCCTGTCCCTCCATCCCTTGTCCCAAGTCCCTCTCCAGCTCTCCTGGAATCCCTTTAGGCAGTGAGAGGGGCTCTGAGGTCTCCCTGGAGCCTTCTCTTCTCCAGGCTGAACAATCCCAGCTCTCCCAGCCTTTCCTCCCAGCAGAGCTGCTCCATCCCTCTGATCATCCTGGAGCCTCTTCTGGACTCTCTCCAGCAGCTCCAGGTCTTTCCACTAGAGCAGAGTTCTGCAGGTTTTGATTGGTTTCTTTAGGAGGAGAAATTGGGATCTGTCAATAGCCTTAGATGAACCTTTCTTATCATTAAAGACATAACAAGAGGCTCACCTCTAAATTAGGGATATAAGCGTGTTTAGGATCCCAGACTGGTTTGGTTTGGAAGGGAACAGTCCCAGAAAAGGCTGCTACAACTTGTAGCACTCTCAAACTTTTCCCCCCATGGGCTGAAAGCATTTTATTGTATCTTAAATGATGCAATGAACGTGTTGTGGAGACAGAGAACAGCCTTTTTTTTTTTTTTTTTTCACTCAGGTGGTTTAAAAGAAAGGATCCCCCAAATCAAAATGTCAGGTTAATTGCCAGACACAATTGCATTATGGCAGAGAAAAGAGTTGTAACAAGTCCCTGAATTCAAGGCCACCATTTCTTATGTCTGCAATGCCTGGAATTGTTTTAACTTAGTGTAAAGTTTTGTTCAGCTTCTAAGACATCTCGTTTTCAGAAGACTTTCTTTAGTGGGGAATGCAAGACTGAGATATTTCCATTTTAACCAGCAGAGATGGGGATTTGTGTGCTGTTCAAGGACAGCTTTTTCACTGCAATGAGAGTAGATAAGATCCAGCTGGTAGCACCAATAATAGCAATTTTTTAATTTCAGAGAGCCAGGCCTATCTCTCTGTTTCATTAATGATCTGTGCTGCTTAAATCCAGCAAGGACAACGAGCAAAAGGGGCACATTCTGTGTGTGTGTCCCATCTCTGGTTTCGGGCTGCAGTTCCCCAGCTGCTGTCCTGACATGGAGAATCATGGAATATCCCAACTGGGAAGGGACTCACTCTGTCAAAGGTATCAGCAAAACCAAGCTTTAATAATAATTTGCAAAAGCGCAGCCAAGTTGGATGGCAAGGATTGCTCTGCTCCTACCTGTGTGGATAATGTGGATAAAGAAAAATCAAATTAGAGTCGAGTTATGGTGGTGAATACAGAGCTCAAAGGGTGAGGGGAGACGGCCTCAAGCTGTGCCAGGGGAGGCTCAGGTTGGACAGCAGGAGGAATTTCTGCATGGAAAGGGTGCTCAGGCCTTGGCAGGGGCTGCCCAGGGAGGTTTGGAGTCCCTAAAAGCTATATGGATGTGGCACTTGGGCTCCATGGGTGGCCTTGGCAATGCTGGATGAATGCGTGGACTTGGATGATCTGGATTTTTTGCCATCTCAATGATTTGAAGACACATGGAGACAAAGTAGAACACAATCACTGAATTCCACACAAAACAGCTAAAATTGCTGTGCTGAATCACAGGAAATTATTGAGACTTTCTCAAAAATAGCAAAATCAAGACTTGCCTGCCCTAAGAGAATCAGGAAGTTCATTATGCAAATGATCATAAACGAATAAGGAAAAAACTGGGTGTAAGGCAACAGCATGACACAAGAAGAGTTCCAGATCCAGTAGGAGAGTTCAGATAAAAAAGCTTGGGTGAGAAGTAAGTGATATCCCTTCTATTTTAAGTGGATATGGCTGGAATTCCATGCCAGAGCACATACATGTTCCAGAAGTGAACATGTTTCCTGAGGAAACCATCACAACCTTACCAAGAGGCATAGGAGATCTAACTTCCAGCACTGTGAGGAAAAAAAGTCCTGCAAGAGCTTCCCAAACCCCAAGACTGGCACCAGGACAGCATTAAACTCTGATAGCCAGGCCAGTGCTGGATAATCCATAATTTGAATAATTTATCCTGTACATCTGCCCATGGTATCAACTGTGGCACTGGGAAGCTGCCTACCACTTTGATGATGACCAGAGTCATGATTCATCTTCCTTTTGTTTTTATTTCCATTTGTTTTGATTACAGTTCAACCCGTGCTATAAACCAGCTCTTCCTGAATTCAGTTCCCTAAAGTCCCATTAAAATAGGGCCACGGTCCTGGGACAAATACAGAACCAAACTGATTCTCTCTGAGAACATCTGCAATTTTGCTAACTTCAGTAGGAACCCAATGCACAATGACTGTTCTCCAGTTGGGAGCAGTCCTGTGTGCTGATCCCATCTGCTGCCAGAAGAGGAAAGAGTTCTAAAACTGTGTGGGTCCAACCACAGCTGGGAGACAGCTGCTGACAGCTGAGAAATCCTGTGGTGGGACTCACCCCCCAGTCATGCCCTCTGCAAGATTGAGTTCTGGCAGGGTGAGCTGGCTCTCCTCAATCCTTGAAGACCAGAGAGTTTCTAGATCCAGTTTAGGGAATGATGCAGCCTGGAGCTAAAAGGAGAAGAAAGCTATAGACTTGGCCCTAAACACAATATCCAATGGAGACAGAATGGCAGACAAAACTGTTCCAGAAATAAGATCAGACGTTCTAGATAGAGATTGCTTTGTATGGTTTGGGTAGGTTGCTTTTTTGTTTTTGTTTTGGGGGGGAGGTTATTGAATTAATTTCCAAATCAGTTTTCTATAAATAACAAAATAATTTAACCTGTGGGCATTTATTTTAAAAAAATCATTTCCAGTGCTATATCTTATCATGCTGCTTTGATTTCTTCCATGGTCTGCACTGCCTGTAACAGGCTGAGTAGGAAAACACATTATGATGAACAATCTATTTTCTCCAGCTAATCAACAGTTCCTAAGACAACTCAAACAAACCTAGCAGCATATTTAACTCTATTTTAAACAAAAATGCTTTCAGAGATCACTCAGATGGCTTTCTTGAGTTTTGCAGTGATTAAGGATCGATTCATGTGACTTCTCGTTTGCGCATCACAATCAGTTGTGAAAAACAGTGGCCTCACAAGTTGAACCTCTGGAAACAGCTGCTTTGGACTTTAATAACTACACAGCAACTCTTGGTGTGGGTCTCCAGCCCATCTTTATGTCATGTGAATGTCAGACTATCTGAATGTTCATTATTTCCCAGTTTGAAATTATCACTGAGTTCTAAAACTTCACCTCTCAGGATTAACATTCACCTGTGCTTTGTCAAGTGCTTCCTACAACCACATTTTTATTGACTTTGTAGAAGAAGTTGATTAGGAAGAGAGTCCCTCAGGCTGAGGCAGGAGGTGTGAAATGCTGCCCTGTCCATTCCAATTGAAATGTAGGTACCACACACTCCACTGAACTCAGTGAAAGGAAGGTGGGTCCAGCCTGTCACAGCAGCTCCAGGGAGCAGAGCAGACAGAGGTTACAACAGCATCTATTTGACCTGTAGTCTCAAATTGCTACCCCTGGAATATTAAAGCTACAAGAGACTTAAAAAGTATTTATAGCTCTCATGTATTCCCTGTCTCAGAGCAGCTGGGCACATTTTTGGGGCTAGCAATGAGAAAGGAGTATTGGAAAAACTGCTAAAAATAGGAAGCCAGGTGATAAATCACTCCCAGCTACGCAATTGTGGAAAATTTTAAAAAGAGAGGTGCAAATCTAGTTGGCAGCTTATTGATTTTGTCAATTAGAACTCTCAAAGTTCCCAACAGATAAGTTTTTCATACCAGCTTCTTTTAAATGAGTGATAGCCATTATCACTTCAGTAATGTAATGTAGTCATAACCCCACGGAGAGGCAGGAAAGTGGAGTGCTTTATTGTAAAGAGCTACAGACACACCCCAGCTCTCTGAGGGTACTTCACTCAATTTTGGCAACCCAATATTCCAATAAATACCATAGAAACATGTTTTTCAAGACAACTGTAGAAAACCACAGTTGTTCTTCCCTGCCTGCACTGTGTTATCAAGGCCCCAGGAAGCAGATTTAATGAACCTTTAAATGACCCAGAGATCATATTAACGTGTGGCCACTGTTGCAAGAAAAATAAAAAACCTTCCTCAAGCCAGCAAAGCTACTGACACTTCTATAAAGTTTTACGAGCACCATGTCGTGTGCTCAGAAATAAAGCAGTCAACTTGTTAGAGATCATTACTCATGGAATCACAGAATGGTTCAGATTGGCAAAGCCCTCCAGGATCAGCAAATCCACCATTCCCCAACTGCCACATTCACCACAAAGCCCTGTCCCCAAGAGCCACCTCTCCGTGTGCTTTAGAAACCTCCAGGGATGGGGACTCACTGCAGAAGATCACACTATGAAGCTCTGCAGAAAGACAAATTGACAGAAATTCACTCAATTCTTTGTTAGGAATTGAGTTCATCCAATTCTTTGGACAACGGGACACGGACACCACCACCAGAGAACAGCCCCATGTTTTATGCGGGAAGAACTGTCCAACTGAAGATTTCTTTTTCCTCTTTGAAGGTCCTCATTGTTCCTACACAATGGTAAGAGGTAAAAATACAGAAGGGTGGAGCTTGTTTGGGTTGGGATCAGCACACAGGAAGTTTCCTAACAGGTGGGGAGCAATTCCAATTCAAACTGAGTGGATATAGACCAATACCCTAAGGATGAGCAATCTGTGTAGCAATGGATAAAATCCATGACAAGGGAACGGAAGATATTTACTTGTTGAGAAACAAGTAAATTATATTTTGGGCTCTATCTGAAAGGAGTTGGAAATCCTTCCCACTCAGCAGTAGCTTATGAGAAAAGAATTTTAAAAAAGGAAGAAGGCAAGCATAAGGGTAGATGCCCATGCTGATGCTCTTAACTTCGAAAACTACTGATTATACATTTCCTAGATTTTGCTTTTCTAGATCCCACTGAGTTTCACAGAATATAAACAGACCAAGATACATCTACATTTAATTCAGATGTTGCCAATAATTTTCAGTAATATTCCTACGAGGTGAACATAAGGTTTAGCATCTGCAATCTGTCTGAGCTGCTGGGATGGTTTAAAGGTACCAAGCTATCAGATTAATCAAATTTTGGGAAGAGCAAAGAAACAAAACTGCATATTAAGCTGAAAAACCCCCCACACTGATGTGTATTTTAGAAACTATATGCTGCAGTCAGCATGCCCAGTAACCTCCCATTATTTATACAGTCAGCTGTAAATCTTTGGAATGTGTGACCCAGGAATGCCATCTACTAATAATCCTGAGACATCAACAAATCCTGTGCATAAATTGCAGCATACATTAAAGTAAGCCAGACTGTGAGAATCTGCGAGTTTATATTGGTGTGCTTCCACCTGGAATTGTAATTTATTTAGGGTGGAAAACTCCAAGATCACTGAGTCCAGCTTTTAACCCAGCACTGCCAAGGCCACAACCAGACCACATTCCCAAGTGCCACATAAGCTTCCCTGAAAAACAGAACCCATACAAAATATGATGGCAAGAAATGATGAGGCTGTGACATAATCTTCAAAAAAGAAAATACTCAGCTAAGTTCATGAAACAGCTGATCCTTGTATACAGGGAATAAAACAGAGAGTACAATGGAACTGATATCTTAGGCCTGATCGAGCAGAAACCGTGGGAGAGAGAGACACAAGATAAGTGCTCCTTGGGCAAGAAGTGACCAAGAAACTTTGTAATAAAATAATGTTTCCAGGTGATGTGATGTCATGAAGAATGTGTAACCAATGGGAAATTGTTACCAAAAAAAGAACCCTGTATAAGTGCCATACAAGTAAAACCCTATAGAAGCACCTTGTATACTCAAATAAAATCGGCTTCTGATCCAAACTTGGATGTCCCCATCACCGATATTTGTAAAGCCCCAAGGGAATGATGTGAATTTATAGTCTCTGAAAATGTAGACCCTGGTGCCTAAAATACAGTGTGCAAAGGAAGAGAACAGAGATTTGGAGAATTTTGCCACTGGCATTCCTATTCTGTCTATAGGCAAAAAAATTTATGTTATTGCAACTTACAGCTCTTTCCATAATACCACACAGAATTCTGACATATGAGCAAGCAGGTGGAGACAGCTCCTGCCTGAAGTGGGAGATTCAAACTCAGGGTGCTTACACATGTGAAACCCTTCTTATCACACATTCCCAATAACCCTCACAGCAGGAGAGAGTTCGCTGCCGCTCCTGCACCAGAGGAACACTGCTCTGCTATGAAATTACTGGGACTGATGTAATTTTGATGTCTATCACTTGTCTCTAAAAGCACACCAATTCAAGCCTTGATTTTAAGAGGGTTTCCTGCAAAAATCCCCTGCTGCCATGTGTTGATGGCACACCCACTGAAGCCTTTGAACTGGGTTAGCTGCTCCTAACACCTCAGCTGGAGTATGGAAGTGCAGAATCCATCCAGCAGTTTCCCAGATCCTCCACACAATGTCCAAATTCAGCAGCACTGAAAGCACACCATTTTTATGGATCCAGCAGTGGTCCCACCACACGTCTGGAGCTGGTACTTGACAACTCAAAACACTTCCAAGTGTTCCACTGATTTATAAAGACTTCTTGACAGAGACTTCTGATGCCAGTGGTGCCTCCCAAGGCAGCCAAGTGGCCTCTGAGGAGAGGACAAGGATGTCTGGCATAGGGATCTGTTTGAATCCTAGAATGATCTGGGTTAGAAAGGACTTTAAAGACCTTCCAGTCCAATCCTCCTGCCATGAGCAAGGACATCTTCCACTAGACCAGGCCTTGCTCCCAGAGAGGTCTGGAATGGGAAAGTTTAAATCCATTCTCAGGAAATTATGCACTGGTTTTTAAGCAAAGACACAGTTGATGTTTCTGCTGTCACAGGAAAACCAGTTTGAACTTTTTTTGCTTTTTAAGCGGAATAGTCAGTTCCTTCAAACTTGCAAAGGACATGTCATGGAGATATGGGAAGGAAGAGATGTGGGAGCTGAGAGAACAGGAAGACAGCATTAATTATACAGAACCTGACAGGTAGAGGAGAAAATGTTATTTCCAAAACGAAAAGAATGAACAGATGATTGAGATTTGCCATCAGGCCCTGAATGTTCCTCCCTTCTGGACCTGTGAAAATAAATCCCATGATCTCAGTTAAAAGTCACCTGTGCTGGATAAAGCTGCTCATCTGCCCTCAGGTGTTTGCTGCTGTGACACTGCTCCTCACAATCAACTGCAGGGTCAGAAATCTGCTGGTCCTTTTAACTTGTCCTTTTTCACTTGTACTTTCCACTGTGGAGCTGCCCTCAAATCCAGACACTGATCTGTGCAGCCAAGGTCTTCCCTAAAGGATCAAATTCCAACTTAAATCAGAGAGGGAAAAGCTTTGTCTCAGATCAGAAAATGCAGAGTGAAAAAAAATGAAGAAAAAAAAATGATGGCATTGGTTCTGGGACTGGGTTTGGGTTTGGCAGGGATTTTTATTGGGATTTTGGAAACTTCTCTGGGGAAATACACTACAGACAGGTCTCCTTGCAGTTCCTACATGGAGGAGGTGCTCTTGCACTGTGGCACTATAGCCTTGGCTGCTCCTGATTATCTGAAAACGAAATTATTTCCTAAGGCATGAAACTGCACGAGCCAAAACAATTCATGGGTGCTTAAGCCCAACACTGATTGCTTCCTTCAAGGAATATTTTATTTCAGGTTTTCCCCCTTGATCTAATGTCAACATTTGTCATTTAAACAAACTCTCCTAATTTACTCTTGATTTCATAATGCAAATTATTTTTTCTATTACTCCATCCATTCCGTTATTTAGCTCCTGCTGTATTCACCAGTTTGTTTTGCATATAGATCTCCCCCTAAGCAATCCCTACATCAAGGACTAAGTTTATTTTTCCATTCCTTTTCTCTCACTTTATGTGACTCAGACTCTGACCACAGAAAATCAGGTGAGAATCCTTTTCAATGGAAAATTCCTGTGAGAAAATTCCTTTTGTTTCACTCAAACAAGTTCCTGGCTTCCAAAATCTGCAGGTCAGGGACTTCTTGGGCCAGAATTTATTTAGATTTTAATCCGTTTTTCTTCTATAATCACATGCAATTTCCTCTTTTAGCTTTTTGCCTAGTTTTAGTTATTTTCATCACATATTCTGATTTTATGTCCCCTCTCCCCCTTCCTTTCATATTCCCTTGATCTGATCCTGTTAACTCCAGGTGCTCAAATTTCCTGTGACAGATCACAAGACGATTATAATTTTCAGGAAAAATCCTCAAGTACTTTAAAATAGATTGGGATTTTTGATTGTGATAAACTCTGCCTCACCACATACCTGAAAGTTCAGCAGATAACCAAGAACTCATTATCAAAAAGTACTTTGGACAAAATTACAGCTGAAATCTTTCATTTAACACAGTCATCAACATGCAACATAGAGTTATTTTTGCATGTTTCTACTTACTTAGCACTTGAGTGTGCGATTTAATAATAACAGAATTGATAACAGAATTGAAGATGGGAGGAATGTTAGAATTCCGGCATTTTTCTCCAGAACTTTGGCCCATCAGTAAATTATAGCTCATGGACAAAAGTTCTCTCTCTGCAAGACCAAAAACTTCACACATCTGAGGTGATGAAGCAATCAGAGATAGAAATTGAGTGGGATGGAGACATAGAAACTCAGGAATAAAGGAAGACTACAACTAGATTTAAAACATGACAGGTCGTAAGTCCTGAAAAATACTTCTATTTCAAATTAATAAATAAATGCTACAAGTTGATAACATGACATAGGGACACACCAACTGTAACACCAAATAACACCAGATAAAGACAGTCAGGCCACCGAAATCACAAGCCCCAGAAAATCTTGTCATTTTTATACATTTTTGGCACAAACCGTTTTAAGTAATTTTCTAGATTTATCAGAAAAGACTGCTCATATGCTGCTTTCATTTCCTTGAATCCTCAGAGACTTCTGTAATCATTGTATTTCCTCCAAACCAGAGCTCTTTAATAGACAAAATACCCTAAAATAGCTAAAATTTTGTGAGCTAAGTGGTGTCTATACCACATATAATTTGTTAAATGCCAGGAGATGATAAAGGAAAATGTGCACAGATTTTATAGAATAAATATTCCAGAAATAAAGTACATTTTAAAAAAAGACAAAAATCCAAAAAACCCAGGAAAATGAGAGGGAGCAGCAAATGGATTTAGAATCATGGAATCATTTAGGTTGAGAAAGGACTCCCATGGGTCCAACCTAGTCCCCACTTTGTCACCAGCCCAGAGCACTGAGTGCCCTGTCCACACCTTCCTTGGACACCTCCAGGGATGGGGACTCGTCTAAATAACAGATTAGCCTGATAATTTTATATTACTAAGTTGGTCTCTTGTTTTTCATTGTCTACACAGAAACAAAATATCCTTAGTGACAGGAGCTCCATTTTCCACCTGACCCCAGAGTTTCTGCCTCAAGGAGACAGTGAGTTCTTTCTTTAAAAATAGACTCTCACACATAGTCCTTGATTTGTTAACCAAGACAGTTTGGGAAAACTCATACAAAATGAACATATTCCATTCCTTGACCATTTTTTCTCTACCAGATCCCAGCCCAGAAGGTTCCCTAAGGAAAACTGTGTAGCAGGACAAAGGAGCTCCCTGGCTTTAGTGCCCTGATTCTGCCCCAAAATGTCACACAGGAGCTATAGGTGTATCTGTCCATGCATCTCCATTTCACCTCTTGGAAACCTGCAGGAAATAGCTGACACTCAGACATATGTCTGCTTCTTTCTGGAAGTAATCTGTGTTTTTTTCAAGTGTTCTCATGCACTTTCATTTCATCCCTTACAAGTGTATTAAACTCCTGCCTGTTTAAGAGCAATTGGCAAGCAGCTCTCTACCTGATAGAAGTGACTTGCATTTGAACACCCCTGCCCACACATGTTTCAATAGAAAACAAATTGGGGTTAAAAGATTTTAAGTTGCATTGTTTGCATTTACAGAAAAATAAAATTGCTAGTTAGGTATTAGGTATTTCTTCCCTTTATGTCCAGTTTTAGGTATTTAAGTATTGGAGTTGAATGTTTTGACCACGGGCAACTCAATGAATCAAGGCAAGTGCTGGTAACCTAATTTCCAGCACTGCTTTTTTTCTTCTTTTGGCTGAATCTTGTCTGTTTTCATTATCTCCATTATTTCATACTTGTTTCAGTCTCTGTGCTCATACGCCAGCACCACATGCTTGCTCTTCTCCTCCCTGCTATCACATTTTAATATAATATACATGATATATGTGACATACTACATGGATGTACACCATTACTTCTCTCTGAATTAATTTTTTCATAATCTTGGGAAGTGTAAATCCAATTGCTGCCAAGTTTAACAGGATGAGAGTCTTAAAAATGACTGCAGACTGCTGCTGAATAGGTTTTTTTAAATAATCTTTCATGTCTCTCTTCTGAGGAGCTACTTGCCTGAAACAAAAGATAATGTGTAATTTGATTAAAGATGGATATTTTTCCTCCACAGCACATGTAGATAATCTACTTTAAAGTAGTTTGAGCTTTCATGCTTCATCCTGGTGAATGCCCCCACATAAGGACAGCTGCAGTTACCACAAGCAATGAAAAGAAATAATTAAATAGAAAACATTCCAGTTTGAAGAGAAGTAGCAGCTTCAAAAGATACAAGTGCAGCAGGGTTTTTTTTCTGCAATGCTCTCTTCAGCATTTTGCTAGGAAGAAGATTCAGAGTGATCCCTTAAGGCTGGGCTTTGCCTCGGCTTTGTGTCTGCCGTGCAAGGGAAGGAAAGAAATGCAAACAGAAAACATAACAGCTGTAAAATCATCTGAAGTGCTGCCACAGTCATGCAACCATTGAATCAATAAGGCTGGCAAAGACCTCCAAGATCATCCAATCCAGCCTTCCACCAAATCCCACCACGGTGACTAAACCACACCAGAAAGAGCCCCATCCTCTCATTTTTTGAATAGTTCCAGGATGGTGACTCCAGGACTGCCCTAGGCAGCCCATTGCAATGCTCAACATGTGAAGCATTGGGTCATTGGTTAAACTCAGGTCAAGTTGAACCTGAAATATGAATAAAATTTGTCACATGGAAAAAAAAACCCCACCAAAATTAGCAACTTAATGAAAAATAAAGTATGACTAATGACTTCTCAAGGAACATATTACCACTGACTGGAATGGCAATCAGGCCTCTTCAACACTAATTTTTAATAGATAACATTAATTTATAAATATGCAGTTTTAGCATTACATCCAATATCCCTCTTGTTCAGCACACAGCAATCATAGCCCTTGAGAAACCACGCTCCTAAAAACATTGCTTTGCTCGGCACAATCAGTTGGCTGCCTGAGAAACTGAAGGAAAAGCTTGCTCACCAAATATTTCCAGTGGCCTGATCACTGGGATCATTTGGGAGCTGTACAGATTCAGTAGCTGCTGATGATTTACACTGCTATTTATAACTCTTCCTTGTCTGTGTGTGGAAATCTGTCTAGCACCAGCAGAGTCACCCAAACACACAGCGGATCTCCTGGGAGCTGAAGAAATTAACCCAAATCAAACCTGACAAGTTCATGTCACAGCTTCCAGAATCACAGAGTCATCCAGGCTGGGAAAGACCTTCAAGATCATCCACTGTTCCCCAGCACCAGCATCACCCCTAAACCACATCCCAAGGGCCACATCTGGAAAACTTTTGAACATTTCCAGAGATGGTGACTCCACTATCTTCCTAGGCAACTCATTCCAATGCCTGACCAAATTATTCCAGTATCTGACCACTCCCTTCCAGTGAGTTTTCCCCCTAATATCTGTTTTAAATCTCTCCTGGTGTCACAATGCTACAGAACTGTTGGGGATGAGATGCCTGTCTCCAGTCCTGACATCACAGATGTGGAAATCAGTAAACCTCAAGCTGAGGCAATGCAGAAAATTTCACATCAGGAATAGGAAAAGTTGTTTTTCTTTTTGTCCTTTATAAGAACTGGGAGTAAAATAAGTTTTAAGTTAGCCTTCTCTAAGATACCGTGGTAGGGAGTCTGAGGGTATATATGGTCAGTTAATATTCAAACTCTCTATGCAAAATATATTAGGCAAATATATTTAATAACATGAATGTTATATATACATATATATTTAAATAATAAATTTAGACAAATTTAAAGATTTTTGAATTTCATAACAGACAAAATCTGCATGCAATTTTGAGACAACCCTCAACAGACTGATTTATACTTTGAAAAAATATCCATGTAACCTTGTAGGAATCTGAAACATTCATTAGGGACAAGACATATTTTTTAACAGGTTGACAACACACACCTGTTGGGTTAAAAAAAGAGATGGAAAAGTGTATTTGCTACTCCATGGCACCAGTCTGTAGCTGTGTGGGCAGAATTGTCCATGCAGCAATGTCCCCCAAACACAAGCAAACAGCACAACCTCTTCTTTCAAATGGGGACACACACACCCCCCCCCACCTTCTTCCCTCCC
>JAOTQZ010000297.1:4281092-4303734 GCA_026546895.1 Pogonocichla stellata
AAGCCTTCTCCAAGGCCTCAGGTCAAAAGCAGTGTTCTCCAGGGGGTCAGTGCCAGAAAGCACAGAAAGCTCAAAAAACTCAGGTTTCTGGGATCCAGCACAACATCATGACTTTAGTTTTGTTATGAAAACGAATTGAAAATATGGACTAGGTTTGTTAATGCATGTTAAATACATCAGCTCAATGGCAGCCTCCTTTGAACGGGGGAATTGTGATGCAGTGATTTCAACAGAGACTTTAGGGCACAGACTGCAGTTTGCCTGGGCCTCTCCAGATGGTCTGGAATGCAAATACAAGGGAAAAACCTGACAGAAAACAAATATGCTGCTATGTTCCTTAAATGTAGTTGCCCTTAAAGTATTATTACAACACACAATCTACTAATCATAGAATTACAGAGTCCCAGAATGGATTGGGTTGGAAGATAGTCCCTTGATTTTTTTACCTTTTTCTTCCCTTGTTTATCAAGAAAGACTGTTCATTTGTATTTTTATTCCATCAAAACCTGGCATTTTAAAATTTTAATAACATTTTGGGCATCACTGAGGAGCTCAGTTTGCTGAGAAGGCATAGACAGATCCCTTCAAGCTCTGGCTGACTTTGGTCAGCACAGCACTTTGCAGCACCTCCAGTGCATTTTGGACACAGGCAGGCAGAGCATCCATGTCCATGTCCAGCTGTGTCTGGAGAAGATAAAGCCTCACAAGACACCCAAGAGATAGGAATGTTAATAATTCTCATGCTGAGTTTATTCATGGCCTGGACTGGAAATATCATTTCATAGCAAACAGATAACCAGAAAGAAATCAGACACCTCAATGACATCATCTTCATGCCACTGTTACCACACCCACCCAAGGGTTAAATGATTTTTGAGATCATTCCAGTCCCAAATGAGCTCAAGCTTGGCACATACAAGATTAGAGGGGAGAAAAAAGGCCACTCTAAATTATGCTCAACAATGACACATTGCAGTTTCAGAAACTCAGGAACATAAATCAATATTAAGTTTCTGAGCTCTCTTGACAAGAAAAACTATCATATAATTACAGAATCAAATGAGAGACATGTCCACGTTGTAAGTATTTGTAAGCAAGTTGATATCAGTCATACTTTAGAAACAAATATCTCATTTACAAGCCAATTTGAACAATATAAGCTGCCAAATTGAGCCTGAAGCCTGAAACCCAAAGTCTGCAGGAAGAAGCCAGTCCGCTAATTTCCTGCATGACTGGAGACACAAAAGTAAGACAAAGTGTCATTCTATTGAGGCTCAGAAAACATGCATTTAAAACTCAGGTGGTGTTTAATTCCTTGGCTTCCAGAGTTTTAGAAACAAACTCTTGCTTAAAACAGCTCAGTGCTGAGGCTTAATGGGCTGAAGGCAATTTGTGCTAATGGAGTCCACTCCAGAGTGGAGTGGATTTGCTTCTCTTGGTGCCTTTACCTTAGAAATCTTTCTTCACCTTATTATTAATAACTGTAGGGATGAGAAATCATCGATCCATTTTCGCTGTCATCTTGTTTAAACTTCAGACTACTCGTGTGCTCTAGGGACTTTTGCTGTTTGTCCTAAATTAAGTAATTGTTAGAAACTCAAAGGGATCAAACCGTTCCTCCCCTAATTAAGTATTTCATGCCTTGCTAAACTCCTTAACAAAATTGAGTCAGTGTTTTGTGGCTGACAGGGCATTATTTGTGAGGAAAATCAGCATGCATTTGAGTGGCTAAATTGAGAAACAACAAAGCTGAAACCTCGTGTTCTCAATAGCAACTGATTATCTTGAACTGATCTTTGAAAGTGGCCACTACATGGAATTTCCATGTTCCTTTTTCTTGGAAGGGGACAACCACATCATCATCTTATTTATTTAGATATTTCTCTGAAAAAAAAATATGAGAAAACACGACTGCTCTGCTCATTATTTCCTAACATCTTCCCTGGGAAACAACCCAACATCAACATATTTTATCATCACACTCCCAGCATCTAAAAATTTGTGCTTGTCTGGCTGTTTGTGGTTCTGTGCTACCATTCTTCTCAGATTTCTGCTGCCTCTAGACACAGCTGCCAGCACAGAACTGTCCTTTTTTGTCTCTAATAACATCATAATGCCCAAATGCTGAGCCCCTTAACTTGTGACACAATGATTTTTCTTTTTTCAAGATATTACAACTATATAGATTGCTTGAACATTTTTTTCAGCATTCATTTTAAAAGTCAAAGTGTTTCATCTGCCCTCCCTTCCTCTACATTAGGACCTCTCATTGCTTCTCATGCTTTTGGCAACTAATTTTAACAATTCTTCATTTTTTCCTCCACTAAATATGGTATAATATGAAATATAAAGACACAGTAGGCTGTATTTACCCATTTAATCCCCAGCTTTAAAGAGAAATAAAAAAAAAATACATAAACCAAAAAGAAACACCTTCAGGATCCCAGGTGTGACAGCAGCAGATCAATGTTTGCTGTGCCATCTTGACTTGAGCATCTCTTCTATGATCATTTCTCCAATTTATATTCATTACAGAACACCTGCCAGATCTGTTATCCAAATTATTTGGTATCCCTGTTGTATCCCCCGACGTGTGAAACCACTCCCTGTGCAATCAAAGCTCAAGTCTGCTTTGAGAATCACCACATAAAAAAAGATTGATTTTCATCTTGGAAATGTCAGACTTCTGCCTATAATGCTCAGCTACATTTTTTAGGAGCAGTAAAGTTCAAGAAAGAGCCCCAGTCTTGACACATCTCCGACACATCATGATGGACGTGACAGTTCTGCTGCTTTACTGCCAGAAACGTCCTGCTACAGAATGAGGCAATCAATGAACAGTAATAAATCTATCCCAGACCCCAGAACTATTTTTTGTACATGCAGAACAGCAGAAATGACACATTAGTTATACCTCTGGAGGTAATAAACCATCACACTTTCTTTACTATTACACAATTCCAGTTAAACAGTTTAATCTTTACCTGTTTTATCTGTTCAACATTTCACCATCAAAACTCCCAATATGCATTTTCAGATTATTAATGTAGCAAATTAAAAAAAAAAAAAAAGGAGAGAGAGAGAAAGAGAGAGAGAATTGAAGACACACTTTCCAGTTAAAAGAAGAAGAAGTTTTCTTACCATTTTTTCTGGTCCCTCCATCAGCCAGGAGAACAACAGCTGCTCCAAAGGAATCTGCTGAATTACGTTCCCTTCATCCTGGAACACATTGCTCCTGATTAATACTGATTCCAAAATTTCACCTTGAGTGCACAGCACAAATACATTTCATTTCCCTCTTTTTGAGAAGTCCTGTGTTTGAGATAAATTACAGCAAGTTTGGAAAAGTTAATCTGACGTGCATAAATCAAGGCTTTGCAGAGAAAGGATTGGTTTGATTTATAACTAATGCCTTTGAGTGTATTCTCCTACCTATCCTTCAAGTAACAGCCTTGATTTCAGCAAGAGGGAATATACTTCAAAATAAGTATTTTCTGAGGTCATTTGACCACACCACCAACCAAACAAGCTCAGCTGTGCCAAACACGGTGATTTAAAATACATGAGTTCATTTAAAATTTTCATTGCACAGGCTTAATAAATTTGAAAACTGTTGCAGGACTAGATTGATGGTTCCTTCTGCTTGTGTATGATTTCCAAAATACATCCATGGATCACTGTCATAATTCTGTTTCTCCCATTATTTTATACATTCATAAGCACACAGACAATATTTAATGCTGTAGTTACTGAGTTTGGATGAGGCAAAGCACACAAAACAAACAGGTATGTGACTAAAGCTCACTAGAACTGAGAATTAGGAGGAATTCCAAGGCCAAAGAACTTTATTCATTTGGCTTTTCCTAGGCTGCAGTTTTAAACACTCTCCCTCTCTTGCCCCTTGAAGGGCACTGACTGCACTTATAACCAAGCTGAAGAAGGAACAAGAAGCAAAGTTTCTTTTGCTTTTGTACAAACCTTAAATAAGTTCATAAATCTGTAAGTCAGGCTCTGCTCCAGAGCAGTGGGGTCCTGGCTGCGAGGAAGCACTCAAAGTAGGGAAGGAGTTTTGATGACACCAAAATCACTCCTGACACTACTTGGTGGTGGCTCTTTGCTAGAAGGCTGCTCCTGAGAAATCCCCATGAAATGTTAGAAGTGGAAAATAAGAACAAAAAGCAGATTTCAGGATGTCTGTGCTTGACCACAAAGCACAGATACAGTATCACCACCCTAAAAAAAATATCATTTATTTTTGTGTGTGGCCTTGTTATCTCCGAAGCCCCCTGGTCAGACACGGCTTCACTCTCCTGGTTGTGGGAAGGGCAGGGAAGAAATGAATTCTCCTAGTCCACACAAAGAAGCTACAGCAAGATCATGAGCTGCTTCCCATGGATGAAAAAATGTTCCCGTGGCAATTCCTCTCATCTGTGCATCTCATTGCTATTTCCAGCAAGCACAGTTTGGTTTTTTCCAAGTGAAAACAACAATGCACTTTCTGAGGAAATCAAAATTAGTAGGAGCAGTGCAGCACTGCTTTGTAGTTGTTTCTGACAATTAATAAATTAATTTAATATTAGGTGCTGAGGGAAGAGACAGAAAACTCAAATGGCTATTTCCCCTCAAGCTGGATGATATTTTTTTAGAGTATTTTCTCTGAGATAAGGGAAATGCTCTGAAAATACTTTGTGGGTAAAAGTTCATTTGACAACAAACTAATAATTCTAAAAAAAATTAAGATTTTGATTTTTTTTTCCCCCTAGGAGCTAAAATAACATTTGGAACATGCTTTAATTTTTTAATGATAGGAAAATATTTTGCATTCATCTAATGAAGTTGCTTATTATACCCGAAGCTATTTTTAAATTTCCCATAACGGTTCACCTAATCATCTCTAATTTTAATGTAATCCTTTTAATTCCTGATACAAACCTAATTTTTAAACAAATGCTAAATAAATAGCAAGTCTAGAATCAGCACAGCTCTTGCAGCAATGTGCCATTCTCAACCACATGAAATCACTCTGTAATACAAAATTATTCATTTTCAGTTGCCATTCCAGCTCAAAAACCTATAAAGGCTCACCAGATTAACTTTCAGTAATAACAGACTTGAATACATTGTCTTGATTAGCCAAGATTCTTTAACAACTTTCATGTAATAGTAGCTCAACTCAGATTTTCCAATTTGTTCACTGATGTCCTTAAGAGAGGAAAAAGGAACGATTTTCTGGACAAGGAAAGGAGCAGTGTGGTTTCAGGTGAGGCAAGGGCTCTCAGAGATCAGAGAAATTCAAATTCGGTCATCCAGCCCCCTCATGATCTGTTGACCTTCTTTGTGTGCAAAAATGAGCGGTAGGAATTTAATTCCAAGCCGAAGGAGCAGAACCCAAGTAGATTCTTCAAAATCTGATTTCCTCCACTAATAGAGACAGCAGAACAGCATTCCCCAAGTTCCAGCTGAGGGATTTGGCTTTGATGTCTCCCTCTAAACATCAGAGGGCTGGGGACCACCCTGTGTTAGTGCCAGCAACAGGAAGGAAAGGTTGATGCCCACATCCAGTGGAAGCCTAGGGTTCGTACAGCAGAGAGAAGCTCTTCCCTCTACCACCAAAATTCCAGATATCATTAGCATAACAAAGGAGCCATTCTCCGAGGGAATGGCTAAACCTCCCTGTTTCACTGGCTTTGAAATGCTGCCTTCTGAGTCTGCCTGGTAGATTTTATTTTTTATGTACTCTGATTTAAAGTTAAAAAAAACCTCAAGTGAATCTGAAGTGAATGAAAGTATGGTTTGATTGTTTCTTTCGGCAAGTTAGAGAATTTCTGTCTGGAATCACAGAATCCTGCATTGCTAGGGACCCATGAGGATCCAGTCCCACTCCAGACCCCACAATATTGCCCTTCTTGGGGTGATTTTTTCTTTAAATCTGCACAAGAGCAACAGCACAAGCATAAGTTTAATCAGCATCCTCCCTCGGCTCCTCTCACTGGATTTTGCTGATTGTGATTCTAAATGCTGCTGAGATTCAACTCCTAAAAATGTGTCATAACAACTACAGCAGCACTGACACTCTGACCTTCAACTCTAATTAATTTTAACAGACATGGCTTTGTTTTGAAAAACTAAAAAAATAAAGATCTACCCTGCTCTTTTCTAAAAAAAAATACAACGGTAAGAGTCAGCCTACTGGATATACATAATGAGATTCACAACAAAAATAAACTTATTAAAATAACTACTTATTGTGTTTTAAGAAAGGGGGTTTGACCATGGGCACAAAAAAACACATCACAAAAAACCAACAAAAACAAAACCAAAACTCACCAAAACACTGCTACACTAAGGCTACATTAAAAAAAAAAAGTTTCAAACTAAAAGCAAACAAGAACTAGGTAAGTTTCATGTAATTTTCACATTTGTAGTGACTTTTAACTGTATAATAAAATTAACAGTTTTTTGTTAAGCCTTTCTGAGACCTCACACTGCAGGGGACCTCAGGATCACCTTTCCTTTTAAAAGTCATTGTAGAGTCACTTCAGTCATGTTTAAAACAAAACTGATCACCTAATTAATTCAAGAACATAAATATTGAAACTTTTTTTACTAATGAGATTAAAAATACAGTCTATTCTAGGTCAGCCATGGCTTTAAAGCTACAAATAATAACATTAAGGCCTTGAAGGAAATTAAAAAAATACTGAATTAAAACTCATGCTTTATTCAGAGTCACTCTGTGACTCTGTGACTTTACAGAGTTTAACACAGAGGTTCTTTTCACTTTTTTGTAGTGTCTACTTATGTGACTGTGAGAGACTTTAAATCAGTGAAAGACTAAAATCCCACAGACTCCTTTCATTGATCTCAGACTTGTGAAGAACCTGTTGTTCAGAATGGCCCAGGAGAGGGGGAACTGTGAGAAGGGATAAGGCAGTGTGGCATTTTATAATAAAAATGATTTCACTCCCCATGAGATTAGGCAAAAAAAACCCAAAAAACCCAACCCTTTTTACACCCTTTAAACACAGTTTACATGGCTCTCCCTTCCTCAAGAAAGAGAATCTATTCCTTGGATAGGAGAAACAAATCTGGGGAGTGCAAGGGCAGTTAGTGAAGAGCTCTCTCCATGAATATCCACCTACTCAGATATGGAATAACCAGATCCTGAGGCAGTAAATAAAATTCATCCCTTCAGCAGCTATGAAACACAGAACACTAAATAATTCAGCTCCCAGACACTAATTACAGGATGTTGACAGCAGGAACTGCCAACCCTGAGGATACAGAGATGACCCCAGGATGTGCTGATGTTCCCTCTGACCCTCCTGCAAACTGGAAAATGAGCCCCTGCCTTAAAAAGAGGTGCTATGATGCACGGCCATGCTGTGGGGGACTTTATAAAGAATTCCCAGTATCCTCAGTCTGAAATGCTTGAGAGCCAAGACAATTTCCCAGAGCATACTGAAACCATCTGAGGAGACTGTTCCAGTCCCTGCTCTTGCAAGGACTAATGCTGTTGCTCCTAGCAGGTAAAAATCATCTGGAATTCCCACCCTTTGTGAGGCAGGCCAGTATCAGACAAAACCACTAGCTCTGCATCATACACAGCCCACTGCAGGGCCACAGACTGGCACAGTAAATATTCCCAGAATCCCAGAATAGCTGGGGATGGAAGGGGCCTCTGGAGATCATCCAGTTTAATCCCCCTGCCCAGGCAGGGGCACCTGGAGCAGGTGGCACAGGAAGATGTCCAGTTGGGTTTGGGATGTCTCCAGAGAGGGAGACTCTCCCTGTGCATCTGTTCCAGGACTCTGCCACCCTCCATGGAAAGTTCTTCCTCATGCTGGGGTAGAACTTGTGCCATATGGCCACTGCTCCTCATTCTGTCACTGGCACTACCGAACAGAGCCTGGCACCCTCCTCTGCCATCCCTGGAGATGCCTGTGTGGATTGATGGGATCTCCCCTCAGCCTTCCCTTGTCCACACTGACCAGGCCCAGCTCCTGCAGTCTCTCTTCATTAGGGAAATGCTCCAGACCCCAAATCATCTCTGTGGCCTCTGCTGGACCCTCTCCAGTACTTCCTTGAGCTGCAGAGCCTAGAGCTGGGACACAACACTCCAGATGTGCCTCAACTGGGCAGGGCAGAGGGGCAGGATCCCTCCCTGACCTGCTGGCCATATTCTTCCTGATGTCCCCAGAATCCCACTGGCCTTCCAGGCCACAAAGACACTCTGTCTGCTCATGGTCACCTTGTCTCTCACCAGCACCCCCAGGTCCTTCCTGACAGAGCTGCTCCAGGTCCCCCCAACCTGTGCTCGCACTGGGGTCGTACCTGCCCAGGCTCAGAACCTGCATTTCCCTGGTTGAACCTCATCCAGTTTCTCTCCACCCAAGTCTCCAGCCTCTCATGGCCCCACTGAAGGGCTCAGCTCAGCCCCCAGGTAGATCCACCACTGCCCCAGTTCTGTGCCAGCAGCAGCTCCTATCACCAGCACTGCCCACGCTGGGCCTAACCCTATACCCAGCAAGATTCCCTCACCTGAAATTCTGTTTTTCCTCTGATCTTTCCATCACTTTTCCCCCTCACTACAGTACTAACAGAGCCAAAATGCAGTGAGTATCATGTTAGTAGGACATGGTTGTAGACAGAGACGACAGTACTCTCAGAGATCCATGTGACAAAAGCTCCTTTATTGTTCCCAGAGGGAACATACTGTTCCTTCTAATATAGAGTATTTCTGTTACCCAGGAATCTCCTGGATATACATATGTGGCTGGTAGGGGTCTTAACCCCTTTCCCTGGCCAATGATACATCTGCACTTAGGGTTCAATGAATTGGCTGGGATTCTTTGTATGTGTTCAAATCCATCCTGTGTGACAAGTGAGGTGTCAGGGATTGATTTTCTGCTATCTTTCCTAGTGTTACCTGTCCATATGATAAGGGAATTTCTTCACCAGGACAAAGCCTGGTCACAGAGAGTGATGCCCACCTGGAAAGCTCAAGAATCACCTTAGGATGGGGTGAAAAGAGGGATCTGTACCCAAAATGTTCTGGAAGGCAGACTCTAGGTGTGCTGGTGTATTCCAGGAAAAGAAGGTCCCAAAGCTCCCATGTTTCCAGTAACTCCCTTTAAGTGCTGGTTCCAGCAATGCCATAAAACTGGTCACCACCATCTTCATTCTTTGCTCCTCTGAACAGCTTCCATTTATCTCCCTGTGTTCAGACATGACACAATCAAAACACAAACGATGAGGTACAGAATGGCCATAAAAAGATAAGTACAGCTGTCACTCTGGTGGACAAAAAATGTAGCGCAGATAAGAAATGAGTCCAGCTGCAAGTCTGCATTATCATACCACCTTAAAAATGCTAAAGATCAAATATTTGGTCAGATTTTTCAAAACACATCCTACTGCAAGCCCAGGTATCTCATCAAGCCTTTCCAAAAGCATCTGATTTCCTTCAGGGCTTTTCATGTCCAGCCCATAGAAAAGATAAATATTCCTTTAAGTGGCAATGATTTCTGAAAGATGAATTTCTAAGTGATTTATGCTTCAGGCAGTGTGTATAAAACCTGACAGGAAGCTCTAAACTGATGAGTATTCCTCCATTGCTCTTACACTGATGTAAAAGAAAAAAATCACCCTTAAAAGGGCAGTATTTGTTTAAGTTCTGAAAACAGAGTCCCAGTCTTAAAGGATGGAAAGAGCTGAGGAATATCACTGATGTGGTGATAAAAGCTTTTTTTAGGAAGCCAACAAAAATTCCTGGGAAATGCATCCTGACAGAAAAAATTTATCAGACTGTATGGCTCTCCATGGCCAGCAGTACCTCTGGAATCAGTGTGTGTTCCATAGCTAACAGTCAAAACATGGGAATAACCAGAACAATTACTTTGAGGATAAATGAAGGAAGTCAGTTTAGCCATCACTGCTAAGAAAGACAATTATGATGTTCAAAGACAAATCAATGTATTTATAGATTAATATTACAGGGCAAAATACTAAAACAATGGGAATTGATGAAATAATTTAGTCTTTCTCTAATATCCCTTTCACAAATCCTGAAAATTTTCTACAACACATTTTTTTTCAGCATTACTGGCACCTGCTGCCAAAGACAAGTAGGCAAATTAAGCACCTTGCAAAGCCTCAGCCACAGCATCTTCTCTTCTTCCAGCTAATTAAAGGGTTTTCCTCTGAGCCTGAAGCTTCCTAATCATGGCAGAAGCATTCCCCCATCATTAGGGATGACTTGAATCAATCCTGCAGCAGGATGCAGACTCAATTTTGTATTTGATTTTTAATTATAGGCTCTAGATACCAATTTCCCTAAGTTTTCAACATAAACATTAAAGAAAACCAAACACCACGACTGAGATTTCACAGTCTTTTGTTATTCATAAGTGGACTAAAACTGAGCAATTTTGCTTTCACAAAAACCAGGCATAATCCAAACGATTACACAGCTAAAAATCCCTACGTGTCCAATATTGCTGATCAAAACCAATGGAACAGTCAGGCCTGAGATAAGATCTCTGTATCATTTTGGCAGCTTTATTGTTATTGTTTTTTAACTCTTGGTAGAAATAGGGCTAAAAATCTTTAAAGAGATCTTTCATTTCCTTTCTGTGCCTTACAAGAAACAGAACAAGTATATTGTGATTTAATATGCTAAATCAGACAACGTTTTAAACCACAGTGTTGGCTGACAGCAGCACAAAGAGTAAGATAGTTTCTTAATCAGTTTTTCTGGACATTGATTTCTGGAATTACTAGCTACTCCAGGGAAAAAAAAAATAAAAAAACAAACAAAAAATCGAAATGGTTGCAGGACAGATTCCACTTTAAAAAATCCAAGTTTCTTCTTTGTTGTTTTGAATAAGGGCTAAGAGAGGCTGCTGTGTTCTCTGTGCCTTTAATAGACAGAGGCAAGGCCGGAGGAGATGAAATAGGCATTTTCTCTGGAATTCCACAATTCAGCTGTAAAAAATTTCATCTTTTCCTTTTACCTTGGGAGTCCAGCTGAAGAAATGCAAAATGCCCTGTGCACAGAGGTATTTTAGTGCAGCTGCACTGTCTCAGCAAACAATAGAGGGCCTGGAGAAGAGCACTGCTAAAAATAATTCCCCAGCTGAGGTCAGGAGGAGAGGACTCATCACAAACCATCCCTATTGCCCTCATCAGGGCACTTGTTCACCTCTGGCAGCAGCTGGTGCCAGCACATCACCAAGCCCAGAGAATTTATGCAAACAATGAGTTACTGAATGACATTAAAATAACAACTGGAAGAAAACCGAACTGGGCACTTGGGCAGAAATTGTAGAGGTAGCAGCAGGCTGGGCTTTGTCATCTGCAGCACAGTTCAATAGAGAAATAGAAAATATATAACAGAGCTTGTTCCAGCCAAGGAGACAGCAATAATAAAAGTAAGCTCTCAGAACAACTGTGGGCACCATCAGTTTTGATGGAATAAACTCTTTATCAGCTGGGTAAAACCTGGGAGGCCAAAACAAACTTTAACATCAGAAAATTCTCAGGATAATTCTGTTTAAGCCATTCACATATACATGAATTGAAACATGATTCTGAAACTACATCAGAAACTATGGAAAACACAGCCGCTTTCCTGTTTCTATTTCTAGTCCACCTAAGTCCAGAGCAGCTGTAGGTCTGAAATCCTTCCCAGTTTGTTCCAAATCTGCTCTCTCAACAGATAAAAGTTAAAATGCACATCCTTCCTCCAGGAGGGGTTTGGTACTCTTTCACAGGAGGAGAAAGGTTGGTGTTAAGAACAGCTGTCCTTATTATTCAGATAAGGACAACTTAGGAGCTGAAGAGCAAGAAAATGAAAAAGAAAACCCAGAAAAATCACTCCTGGAAAAACAACAGCTGAGAACACTTTAAGACATTTGCTTGAGGGAGACATACCTGTTCAAAAAATCTTAGGTTGGAACAGCAATTAACACAATATGAAAATTATTGAAGCAAAAATGTATTTAAGCAAAAGTCATTAATGTATTGATTTTAATTATTAGCAACAGATGTGAAAAGTTTCTACAGAACAAGTTAAAAACAGTAAGACATATAAGATACTGATCTTTTGTCACAGACACTGTTCTGGACTAGGTTTCAACCCAGATGAAAATCCAAGGTTTAATCCACATTAAAATCTAAGTCACCTTTATTTAAAAATAAAGATATTGAAGCAAATTAATAATCTCTACCAGATTAGAGTAAGAAAAAAGGCTATTTCTGCAAAATGGGGCCCAGATCCTGTAGAAGTTCCATATTCAGACAGATTATTTTAGGATGCGTTAAAAGTCACCCAGCCCAGCCCTGTGACTACACTTTACTTCCAACCCAGGACTGAGACTGCACAAAACAGTACAACCTCTAAAGCCTGGCTCAATAAAACCTGTTTGAGCAAGCATGGTTCATCATTAAAGTCAGACACCAAGGCTTTTTCAGATGAGATTTTAGGAAGGAATTCTTCCCTCTGAAGGAGAGCGGACAGGCCCTGGCACAGGGTGCCCAGAGCAGCTGTGGCTGCTCCTGGATCCCTGGAAGTGTCCAAGGCCAGGTTGGACTTTGGCGCTTGGAGCAGCCTGGGATAGTGGAAGGTGTCCCTGCCCATGGCAAGGGATGGGATGAGATGGGCTTTCAGTCCCTTCCGACCCAAACCCTTCCATGATTCCATAATAATTTACACCAAGACAGAAGTGCCCCAGTTCAAAGCACACCTCAAGAGAGCCTGGCAGTAAGTCCAGCCCAGGAATGAGCTCCACATGGAGAATGGAGGTTCCCCACAAGGTTGAAGCTAGATCCATGAAGCAGCAGGAGCATCTCTTCAGGCAGAGCCAAGAAAAAGCTGCTGTGCTGAGCTTGCAGCGCTTGCTGTGTGAACTGCTCCCAATGATAAACAAGTCCTCACAGAGTGAACAACATCATCTGCAGAAGCAGCCAAAAGTGTCAGATCTGAACATTCCTGTCATCTGTCAGATGTGAACACTCCTGTAGGATGTCAGGTGCAAACATTCCTGTAGGATGTCAGATGTGAACACTCCGATAGTGTGTTTGAATGCTCATGCTGGGGGAAAGTGGGAAGCTTTATGACATCAACAGATTATGGAAGCGTGTCATATTGTCATATCTCATATATCTGATGAAACCTGGTGAGGTGATTATTGTCTAGTGAAAACCTGAACCTGAGGGGCTTTGTCCTGATCCTGAGTTTCATAAGCAGATGACTCAGTAGTTTGGGAAAGTCTCCTTAGGGCTCTGGAGTGCTTTATTCCCAGCTAGCATTAGACAAACACACCAGTAACTCCAGAACAAACCCTGAACCTTCTCAGGCATGACAGCACAGGCTCAGTCTCACAGATTGTGCAGCAGCTTCAAACATGAAATCATGAAGTGCATCACAGACCAGTTGTTCACATTGTGGATTCCTTAAATCCATTATTTATCAGTGGAAAAGCCCAGAATCAGTCCAGGGGAGAACAGGAAAAAATACTTCTGAATGACCACAATAGGCCTAACACCTGAAATTAACCAAAAGTCACCACATTTAGCACTGATTAAAAAAAAAATAAAAATCACACAATCCTGAACCTAATATAATCCATTTATATGATGAAACTATATGGCTGATAAAGTAGAAGTTAAGCAGAACAGCTTCAGCTGGTTCTGGGTCTTGCACAACAATTAAATATGGTGCTTTATTTTTTATAATACAAAATATTTAATCAAATCTCTGATGTCATAAATATTTACAGGTGACTCCACACATAGAGCAGGACATGCCAAGTGTGTGATTTTACAGTTTCATGCTTCACTTCCCCAAGCTGCTTACATTTCAAAATGCTTTTTTAATCCTCAGTTTTGCTGCTGCTTTTTGCCACGTCCATTCGCCTGGCTTCAGGTAGAGCCAGAGGCCTGCTGAGATCCCAGGGAGCAATGTGAGGTCTTATCTCCAACACCACCTCTTGTCTGGGCTGTGTATTTGAAATTAATCTTTTTGGAGTGCAGAAGAGGTGAAGAGAAGGAATTAGAGGGGGGAGAAACACCTTGAGAGTTTAACAAAACAAGGCAGGATGCGCTTAACTTCTTAACTCTGACAACACGAAGGCGTAGAGATGAGACTGTTGCTCTCTTCACACACCGACTGTGCAAGGGCAAACACAAACTAAGCTCAGAAAAATGAAGGCTGTGGGCATAGGATAAATATGTGTAAAAGAGCCACGGGCAGTTTGAGGCAGGATGTTGAGAGCAGCCTCACTGCAGGGGACACAGGAGCAAAATGAGCTGCTCCATCTCAGAGCATCCTGATTAATGTACAGCGGGATTATTCAGCACAGACTGCTGGAAAGGCAGGTGCCTAGTGGCCTCTCCAGCCTAAATGCCTTGTGTTAGAGGAGAATCTACAGTGAAAAACCATTAAAGGTTTGGTACAGTACATCTGGGCTGGCCAGATACCAACACACACAAACTGCAGAATGATAAATGACCAGAATGGCCTTAGGATGAACAAGGGCAGGGTTAGATGTGATATTGGGAAGGAATTCTTCCCTCTCAGGGAGGGTGGGGAGGCCTTGGCACAGGGTGCCCAGAGCAGCTGTGTCCATCCCTGGCAGTGTTCAAGGGCAGGTTGAATGGGGCTTGGAGCAGCCTGGCAGAGTGGAAGGTGTCCCTGCCTATAGCATTGGGTGGAATGAGATGAGCTTTAAGGTCCCTTCCAACCCATTCTGGGATTCTGTGATATTAAAGACTTCTAATCAGCCAGAGAAGAGGATACTTTAGATTCCCACTCAATCCCTTGGATTTGATGATTATATGCACTCTCAGCAAGACAACCTGTTTGGACTTCGCCTCTTCCTGCAGTCATGCTGGGTTATTCCCAGCAGCCAAGTTATACATTCATGGTCAAACTCTCAAACTCGGATGTTCCTAGAAGAGAGAGGTATCAAATGGCAGAAAAAGGAGGCTTTCTTCTTTGCACTCCTTCACTAAGGAATGCAGCTGAAGGAATTTCTGAGCTGTTCTTATACAGGTGAGGAAATGGAAAGCATTTCATGATGGAGAAAACACAAGGAGTAGGGCTCGAGAGCTTCCTGTGTGACACAGCTCAATTTGGACAACAAGGCACAAACACAGAGAAGAGTTAGTGCTGTAAATCCACAGAAAGCACACACAACCTGGCAGGGAAGTATAGAGAAGGACAAAAAAAAAGAGCTTTTTTGCTAAATGGAATATTCAACTATTTATTAGCTCCAAGAAAACCCCTGTGTCAAAAAGAAGGGATCACAAAGAGCTCACTTTGTACAAAGTGTAAGTTTAAAACCACATCAGTGATAGAAAATAACTCTAGAGTATTGAATTACAATGGAGGGATTCACAAGTCACACTGCCCAGCCAAGATAAACCAAACACAGAACCTGCCCCAACTGATTGAGAATGGTAAAGTTTGAATAAGGACGAATCCTGGAGACACTGGTTAGGGTCAGAGAGAAAAGCAGAAAACCCCAACCAAATGCTGCAGTGCAAATATAAGGATGGAAAAAGAAAGATCTAATAATACTTTTTAAAAATGAACAAAAACCACCCACACTTTAAGGACATGCATTTTTATAAAGGATTTGTCCAGGTATTGCTGCAATTTCAGGACTTCCCTTTTGCAGCATCTCTGTCCCCCTCTCACTCCCTCATTTTCAGTCTTTTCTTCTTTCTATACAGCTGATTATATTTATTTTATTATATTGGACAGGATATAAATTCCTTTCCCACTTGCTGCTTGGACTCTTCTAAAGCTTATGTAGCCCTTCAGAAACTGCTAGGGGTGCTTTACTAAGGACTCATTCAGTCTGCAAAATCCAGCCATGTCTAAATGAAGCTTTGGTGGAGATGAAGCTTAGTCAGGATTAGTCAAAACACAGAGCCAGAAAACCTTCTATACGTCCTAATTTACATCAAGGCAGCAGTGCCAATGTGTTTGGCTTTTAATTGACAAGATGCTGAGCAATCCTTCCTTTTCCTTTTGTTTAGGGCATGGGAGAAGGGTTATGGAAATTTCCCTGCTTTATTTGTGATTTATTCAAAGTGAAGAGCTCTATGAGGGCACAGCTCAAGGAAAAAATGAAATAAGTATTGACTCAGCTCTTGACTTACAGTTATTCTACCAGATTTGTGGAGGCAGAACAGGAGGAGGCAGCATTTTTTCCCAACCCTCTGAGGAAGTTGTAGAAGCAGTTAATTAACATAACACCTCTTTCTGTGGTGTCAAAACTTCCAAACATGCACTGACAGACCCTCAGCAGCAGAAAATGCCATCAGTGCAGAGTAAAAAAATCGGGGTACAGACCTCGTCATCTGTGAATATTCCACAGAGCAAAAGCAGAGAAAAAAGCTCACTCAAGGCAGCTGCAGCCCCAAAATCCAGATGCCATTCGAAAGAAACTGGAGCATGGTGTCTCCAGGGAATGTTGTACCAAAGAAAATGGAACAGAGTCAAATAAAAGCATAAATTTTCTATGTGTCTTTTTGGGTTTGGTTTTTAAAAATTTGTTTCTTGGCTTTTTGGTTTATATTTTGCTTCTAAGGAATAAATTTAACTTCAGTTTAGGGGATAATGCCATAATAAATACAAATACTCTGCAAGCAGAATCCAGTAACAAAAGTGAAGGATGTTTTGCTGGGTTTTTTAACCTATTAAGATCTAATTTATGAATTTTACTGTATTAAAATACCACAAAGATAGATTGATTTGATATATTGTTGCTGGAAGCTGTTTTAATTTTCTTGCTAACAAATGCAGTCCTTAAATTTCACAACATTTATTTTTAACTCTGAATTGAAAAAAATTCTGGTGTCACATAGAATGTGAGGAGGAAAAAGCTGGGAGAAATAACTATGGAAGAAGTGTCTGCATTAAGAAAAGAGGCAGTACCAGAAATTACTGTGTGAGGAAGGATTGGAGATTTTGTAGTAATCATAATATATTATAGGATATAATAAATACTTTGTCATGTGTTTTACCTAAAATCAAAGTGACAGGTGAAACCAGTCCGCTCTAGAGGGCCCAGACCTCCACATGTATGGATGAAAAGGGGTTTGTTGCATGCAGGGGCAGCTATAGAGTACCACAGAGGAGTTCCACCTTGTTAAGGGGTTTGTCATTAGACATGGGTACTAATGGGAGATTAAAGGAAAAAATTCAGGATAGGGGACAAACAAGTGGTTTTTTTTATTATCCTTCTTTTAGAGTGTGAAAAATGTAACTTAAAGCCTTAAAATTTCTGCTTCAGGAAACAGCCTCTGCATGCAGACTTGCATATTCGTTTCTAACCTTTCCAAAATTATGGTGAATAAAACAGAGAGTACAATGGAACTAATAAAGGGGCGTGATATTTTAGGCCTAATAGAACAGAAACCGTGGGAGAGACAGACACAGATAAATGCTCCCTGGGCAAGAAGTGCCCAAGAAACATGTTATGAAACTCTGTAATAAAATAAGATTACCAGGTGATGTGATGTCATGAAGAATGTGTAACCAATGGGAAACTGTTACCAAAAATAGAACCCTCTGTAAGTGCCATACAAGTAAAACCCTATAGAAACACCTTGTATACTCAACAAAATTTGCTTCTGATCCAAGCTCAGCATGTGGCCATCTCTCCATCGCCAATACAAAATCATGTTTAATGCCACCATGGTGGTACTGAGGGATATTAAATCTAGAAGTACTACAGCTTCAACTTAAATACAACTCTGGCATCTCTCGATTCCTCTTTCCTTTGCATCATCACAAAGTATCCCACTATTCCTCAAAACAGCATGAGAATTTAAATATAAACTGCACTGTGAACCTATATAACTTAATGATTAGTTCTATATTGATTCTTTATGCAGTGGTGCAATTTTTTTTCTTAAAAAAAAAAAAAAAAAAAGAGTTCAACTTTTTAAATAAAAATGTTAAACCAGTTCAATTCCTAAAGTCAATTTCCAGCTTCCCCTGGCACAGCTTGGCAAGGGCAGAAAGCAGCTGCAGAAATCTGGAATTCATTTTCCTGGCACCTTCCTGGTCTCACCAGTGACCCTGTGGGGCAATTTTATTGTTCCATGTCTTGGCAGTGGTGGGGGGGGTCAGAGTGGGAACCTAACGGAGAATCAGTTTTATCCTCTGGAATTCTTCCTTCCCATCACGAAATGCTTTTATGTATAACAAAAATACACTGATATTTTTCTACATTCTCTCCAATACAATGAGACATACAATAATTATATAAATGTAGAATACAAGTGCAATAGCTTCCATTTTATATACACGTACAAATTCTAAGGCAAACACATGTTGCATTACTGAACAATCGATGAAAAATAGCTTGGGATATGAAATACACAAACTTCTGGTGGTTTTTTTGAGGATTAAAATCCATTCTCCCATTATCATCATGTCTCATTTGTTAGCAGCTCAGCAAGATATTTACAGCCTCCTGCAGCAGGAAGAGGTTCAGATTAAACCCTGTTTCTGAAGTGCGGATTGCATGTTCTAGAATTTCAAGACTATAATTGACTCCCTGAGATCTCTCGCCTTGGAATTTGGAATATACTCCAAGCAGATCATGGCTTGAACCTTTACTTTCACAGATGTTCTTTTTACTCCAGAGAGTTGTAAAATATTCAGTTTTAAAGAAGTTCATTAAACAACCTCTGCAAATTTGGATCATTTTTAATTTGAAACAAAGTTTTCTCCAGCTTGGGCACAATCCTGCTCAACAGCAGAGACAACACTGAATTTTACTAACTCAAGGATAGAAAGAAAGGAATTATTTTGTTTCTTACAAAAAAGCAGCATTGTTCTGAGATGCCAGAAGACTTCTAGACTCCACTTAAAGAGGCACAGGGTTGAAACCCCCCCCCACAGGTTTAGCCCAGACTCTTTCCTGCCAATCACACCCTCCTTGTCTTTTGTCCCCTTTCCTGCCTCCTCAGTCCCACAGCACTGCCCTGTTCAAGGCTGCTCAAAGCAAGGCCTCAACCATCATTTTGCCATAAATACCCAATTCTTGAACACAACTGGCTGGTTTTCCCCAGTGCTCTCTCCAAATGTGCAATCGGCAGGCGATGGACAACTATACCGAGGTGAAAAAAGCTCACTGAGAGCGTCATGGAATGGTTTGGGTTGGAGTGACTTTAAAGCCCATCCATTCCACCCCTGTCATGGGCAGGGACACCTTCCACTATCCCAGGCTGCTCCAAGCCCCAAAGTCCGACCTGGCCTTGGACACTTCCAGGGATCCTGGGGCAGCCACAACCTCTCTGGGCACCCTGTGGCAGGGCCTCCCCACCCTCACAAGGAAAAGTTTCTTTCACTGAATTTGCAGCAATGACTCCAGAATAAAGTAATTTGTTTTCCTGTGGCTTGGAAATCAAGGGAATTAAGTGACTTGCTTGCAAAAGCTCACCTGAGCTCTTGTCACCTGAAACAAACAGTGAAGAAATGTCAACTTCTGACAGCAGCTCCCAAAAATGAGAGACTCCAGGATGTGGCTCAGGCAGTGAGGCAGAAAGTCCCTCCATTCCAATGGAACTTATGGAGCAGCAGTGAAAACAACTGCCATTAACACAGGCAAAGTGCACGTGGCTCTGGGACTCCAGAAAACACAGAATGTTTCAGCTCTTTAGGAAAAGCAGTGGCAAAAATCCTCTCTCTTCTCATAGTGCTAAAGTGCACATTTCCTCTCCAATTTCCTGTTATTTCTGTGTTCAGGTTGTTCAGGGTGCATCTGCACCATCTGGGTCACCTGACATTTACTGAGGGAAGCAAAAGACATTTGATGTACAATTAATGCATCAAAACCCTCAGTTTCTGGCATTCCCAGGAGATTGATTATGTGTTTTATTTAGAGAGCTCCAATTTAAATTCTGAGCAGCTTCTGATTCTTGCATTTGAGAGCACTAATGATTCATCCTTTCATCCCATTTGGCTTCTAAGCAAACACAAGTACAAAAATTATGTAAGAATTAAAATGACCTGCAGTATTAATTCATGAAGAGCAAAACGCGGGGACGAGATTGAAGTTCTCACAACGGAGCTCATTCTGGAAAACAGCAGCAGCTCCAGCAATAAAGTTTATTTTAAACTTTAGCTCTGTGAAACTTGTTCCTCACTCATTACAGAAAGGTGTTTTATGGAAGTGCTGTCACAGAGCATAAAACTGAGGCATTTTTTCATTGTGCATTTATGACGCTAAGGCTAGTGTTTTACACCTCTTGCACATTCAAAGGTAATACTCTATATTTTAACTTTCCAGTTAAAATAACCTTGCAAACACTTCAAAGAAGTACTTCGACAGTGCTTTTATGAGTTAGCAAAAAGACAAAATAAGCCAAGGGCAGACTGCCATGAGCTCCCTGTTCTGGAATACATTAAGTTCTCCTGCCACAGCATCTGCAGCTGCCCCAGGAATCAGGTTTAGGAAGTGGATTTACACTGACATTATCCTGCTGTCTAACTGGATGGTCCCACTGCAGAATATGTACCAGGTACCCCATGTCAACACTCGTTGCCTTTCCTTGTGACACTTGGACTTGAAAGATTTATTTTTTAAAAGAGAAAGCCTCTTCAACCTCTTCTCTGCTCAGTATTTGAATAAAGAGATGCCAGCAGAAAAAACGCTGATATAAAATTAGTGATTGTTAGAAGCAACTATGTAGTAATTGGCTTTTGCTTTAATTTATTTGCTTTTATTATAAATTGCAGTTGCTTGCCAATAATTATAAGCTTTAACTTCTTTTAAGTATAGTAAGACTTGTAATTGCTTTTAGTTAGTGTAATGGGGGGAGGTATATACTAAGCAAGGCTTTCACAAGACGTAGACAGGCTTGCAAAAGATGTATCACAAATATGACTATGACGGAAAATATATATCCCAGATAGCACAAGTGGAGAGCACAATATCATAAAAGGAAAAGTACAAAACCTAAAGTGGCATCAGAAGGCCATGAGAAGACCACCCTAGACTGCGTACATGATAGACATGACAGACCCTCAGACACTACAGCTATGGACGTGTGAAATGCTGTAGCAATCTGAGGCAGAGTTGTGGTAAACAGACTCTGAAAATCTGCAGTCATTTGAGGAAGTAGTGCAACTGTACTAGTATAAAAGATTGCTAGCTAAAGAAGCAGGTCTACCTCTAGCATTGCCATGCACCGAGAGTGCGCTATACCTTTTGCTTTATGAATTTGTCCTTTATTATCATTTATTAAACTCTTAAAATTTTAGAGGCGTGGGCTTCGTTTCTCACAGTGATGTCACGTGAAAATTGCAAAAGCAAACAAGTTTACAAAAAGATTGTCCCTTTTTATTCAAATCAGCAGCTTTCAAATTTCAATCTCAGTGATGCCTGGAGAAAAGAAGGCTCAGGGGCGACCTTCTGGTTCTGCACAACTCCCTGACAGGAGGGGGCAGCCAGGGGAGGTCAGGCCCTGTTCCCAATGAATTGAGACAGGACAAGAGGAAACAACCTCAAGCTGCGCCAGGGGAGGCTCAGGCTGGACATCAGGAAAGAGTTCTCCACTCAAAGTGTTGTGAAGCACTGGGAGGGGTTGTTCAGGGCAGGGGTGGAGTCCCTATCCCTGGAAGTGTTCAAAAAATGTGTGAATGTGGCACTTGAGGACATGGTTAGTGGGGAACAGCGTGGTGCTGTTTGGTGGTTGGACTTGGCCTTGAAGATCTTCTCCAACCTCAGCGATTTTGTGATTCCACAACTGCACATTCCAAGCATGTTCCCTCCAGGTTATTTCTGTTACTTAACAGTCCACCTAATCCAAAAGCTTTGGAAATTCCATCCCTATTCTGTCACAGATGATTTCTTGAATTCTGACCTTGAAAACAAAATCTACAACCCAAAGGTTTGGGTCCTCACCCACCACTTCCCAGAACTAAGCCATTTCTGAGTTAGAAAAGCCCAGCCCACTTTAGTCCTGCCCCTCCCTGTCCCAATTAACATCATAAAGAACCTCAAGGACAGAGTTTCAGGCATGTAAACTCAGAGTTCTTTCATTTATTTTATTTCAGTATTTTAAAACCAGATCCTTTTAATATCACTGCAAAAACCAAGTGGAGAGTATGTGTTTATACTAATATTAATGCAAATATGTCTCATTAATCCATAACCAATGGTGAACCTTAAGAGAATGAGGAATGGAGAGTTGGAAATTAATTTAAGAAGAAAAGATATAAAACACTAGCTTTATAGCCATAGAAAAACCCTTTTATTATCACTACACCTCTTTATAAAGTACTTCCTGTAATGGCTGAATCCTTCCCACAAAGCACTTTTGAATCAAAGTAAACTGAAAATTAAAATTATCTGAGGTGTAATACTTTTGGGCCTCAGAAGCAGCAACTTCTGTGAGGTCCTCAGACAGTTCTCTTGCCATATACACTTCATATTTTCCAACAACACAGAGAAAAGTACTGTGCTTAGGAGAGAAAGAAACAGGAGAAAGAGAGAAAGGGAAAGAGAAAGAGGAAAGAGAAAGAGAAAGAGAAAGATAAAGAGAAAGAGAAAGAGAAAGAGAAAGAGAAAGAGAAAGAGAAAGAGAAAGAGAAAGAGAAAGAGAAAGAGAAAGA
>JAOTQZ010000297.1:4331209-4354605 GCA_026546895.1 Pogonocichla stellata
GCTCCCAACTGGCAACAATCAGATCAGAGATGAAGTCAAAATTATTTCTCTCTTGTGCATCTTTTCCAATTAAACTGAATTTCACTTGGCATTTTAACAGCAATCCCTCTCACAAAGCCTTCTGCAGATCTTCCTTGTGAGCTCCCACCTTCAGAACCCACAAAGTAGCTGCGATGGTTTGTAAAGATTTCCTGAGATTTTTCCCTGCCCACATCTTGGCAGCCTCCTCGGGACCGGACAAGGACCAATCAGTGTCTGATTTTTAAGACGGACACATTGTTACACCAATGATAAAGTTTATGCCTCTTTGTGAAACACACAAAAGACAAAAAAACACCTGTAAAGACAAAAAACGCCGGGAATGCACTCTTTGGTTTTCGGCCTCTCAGAAGGTAACACCAGCGCGGGTCCCTCCACATGGCCCGGGCAGGGCCGGGCGGGCGGGCTCTGATGCAGGGCTCCGGAAGCTGCCGGGCCCCATTTTCAACCAGGGGCCCCGCTAGCGCAGGCAGAGAGCCCGCTCAGCAAAACATCGAGCTGACATTAAAACCCTGCCCTGCTGCTGGCCCGGGCCGAGCCAGGGGGTCCGTGGGGTCGCAGCCGGGCCTGCCCTCGCCGCGGTGCCCGTGCAGCCTGGGGAGAGACAGCTGGGCCCCGCTTCGACAAGGCCCCCTCCAAGCCTTGCCTGCCAGGCAGGAGGAAGGGAAAAACAGCCCGCAGCTGGAATTGAATGTAGCAAGTGCCACAAAACAGCCATGGAGCCAGAAAACTCAACACTGCTTTCTGGCCGGGCCCTACAATCCTAGCCGAGCCCCAGCGTGGCCTTGAAAGACTCTTCATCATCAATAGCTCCAGTCTGACACCTGGAAGAAGGCAGAGGAGCATCCATTGCCCGGGCTAGGTATTAACTTTTTCACTGCCCCAATAAGATTTGCAGATGCTTTGCCCTCTTTCCTGAGTCTAAGAGAAGGTCCAAGATGATCATACGCACAGAAACAGCAGGAAAACAAAGAGTCAGGTCCCAGATAGGGAAGGGGGAGAGTCGTGGACTGAGATTTCTCTTTTTTTATATTATGGAGAATAGACTCTTGTTTCCCTATAACACATAAAAATATTATGGGCAGGATGTGACTGTTTTAACTGTAGATATGAGCGGAGACATTGGTACAAGAGTAAGCAGATGTTAAAATGGCTGTGATCCCATAAGTTTGAATAGAGAAGAGATGAAAATCCCTGCTGCCCCTGCTGAGGGAAGAAGAAGAAAGACCTCTGTTTTCAAAGATGATGAGAGCTTTTGTTTGATATGTTGTAATCCTTAAAGTGTGCCCCATAAGTTGATATGGTCTTCAATTACGATTGAGGGAAAACTATTACTTGAGGAAGGGATTTTTACATAGTGATCAGAAATCTGTTCTTCTGGGCAGCTGATCACTGTGACATCAAAGCCACGAGAAAACTGTTTCTTATGAAGAAATCTCCATAAACTGAAGAGACATGTCTCCTCCCCCAAGTGAATTGGTAAAAGAGGTTTTTTTAAAAAAAATGGTAAACTGACTGATTGGTTTTTCTGTACGTTGTCAGTGTGAAAGAAAGAAGTGGAGGGGGAGGAAGAGTGTTCTAAAAGTTTTATTCTCGGTTTTATTCTTTTTTCTTATAGTTTGTAGTGATGAAGTTTTTTCTTTGTACCATTTAAAGTTGAGCCTGTTTTGCCTTCCTTCTGGTCCTGTCTCACAGCAAGGAAATTTCAAGTTGGCAAACCAAAACCACTACAGCAACTTAGTGGCATCACTAAATATCCTCATGTATCCACAGTAAGCCAGTTTTTCAGGATATACTGAACAGCAGAGATCCTGATGTGCTTCTCACTCCAGTGGTGAGCTCCTTCCCTCATAAGTACTAATATCCAGGCTTTTAACCTCCATTTCCTACTTTCGAATCCATTATTTTTCCATGGAATTATTTCTCTGCTAAAGCTCCCCCTAACTTCTTTAAAACACAGTGGTGAGGATGTGAGGCCAAAAACTCTTGATACAGAATCCTTCTCCAGAATTCCCACCCACTGTCTGTTGCCCAAAGAGCCACTTCAACCAAGAGGATTCACCCAAAGGTAGTGGCTTGAATGGGTACAAATACACCAGATACGTGTCATTAGAAGAGCTAGACAAGGTGTATCACTGTGCTCTGTGACAGCAACAAAATTAGTGCCCCTGAGTCTCTGACAGTCTCCCAGGGTGAGATTTTCCTACAAAAATCCTCCTTTTAACTTCTATCAGAGGTGGTTATTGTTTACTCGAGAAGTTTGCCAGTGGATATCACAGAACCTTTTGATTATGCCTGAGAGACCCCACATCCAGCTGGAAGCTGGCAGGTCTGGAACCCCTGAAACACAGAATTGACACTGCACAGGCCAAGGGCAAGTTGGTGCCAAGGGACTGCTTTTGGAAAAAAATGTTTATTAATAGTGACACAAACAGTCTGAATTAAAAAAAAATGCCATGGAAGACAACCTACAGTTTTACAAGGTCTATAAGGTACCTAAATGAAACTTTATCCTTAAGCTGGTTTGGGCATCTTCAGAGAGACTTGTACATAGTCATAAGATACACACATCCAGTTTACATTTGTCTAGAAAAATACCCAAATAAATCAAAGGCCATCAGGTTTCCCTCTCCTTATCATACAAATAAATCAAAAGCATCAGGATTATTTTATTAAATTAATTAATAAATGTGTTAACATTATTATTAAATGTGTTAATAGTGCTATATGTTGTCTTCGTGGTTACAGCACACCACAACAGCTTTTGTGTTCTGCGTAATGCACACTATTAAAGGAAATTGTTTCATGCAAGCCAGTCACAAAGAGCACCAAAACCTTCAGAGAATACACAGCCATTATCTTTCCAGAATAAATTTCTTTTGTGCTAAATGTTACTACTCTTATGTTAAAAAACTAATAATAAAAAAAAGTCAAACCTTCCTTTCTAAAGCAAGAGTATTTTTGCAAGGTAACAATAACAATTGCTCTTGACAATTTAGATATCATACACTGTGACAGGACACTGAGACTTCCAGAGCTATCGGCCTCTAATCACTTTTCATGCAGTCTGACATGTGAAATCTACTATTTAAATACCACAGCTGCTTAAATAAAAGCAGAATTTTGAATATTCCATCCTGCTACTGATTATTTCAAGTATGCAAAGGCACACATTGTCAAACCAATTTGTTCACACATGGATTTTTTTTCAGCTCAGGAAGACCTCATTTCCTGAACAACCCAAGAACCACCTCAGGACTTGAACTAAAAATGGAAGGACTGAGTTATTGTGAGTCAGTCAAAAACTGACCTTTCCAGACTGGATAACAGTTGATCATTTTCAGCTGTCTCAAAGAGAAAGCAATCCTCAAAGTGTCTGAGGGATGGAATCTCTCTTAGGTTTTGTAACACAACTTTATCTGGTTATATCTGACTCGTTCTGTATTCCTAAAGGGGAGGTTAAACCAGATTATTCTAGATGACCTTGGACAAGGGATAGAGGGACAGGACACAGGGAATAACTTTTCACTGCCAGAGGGCAGGGTTAGATGACATATTGGGAAGAAATTGTTCCCTGTGAGGGTGGGGAGGCGCAGAGTGCCCAGAGAAACTGTGGCTATCCCTGGATTCCTGGAAGTGTCCAAGGCCAGGCTTGGAGCAACCTGGGATAGTGGAAGGTGTCCCTGCCTATGGGAGGAATGAGATGTCCTTCAAGGTCCCTTCCAATCTATTCCATGATTCTATGAAAAGAAAAATGACCAAAAAATATTCCCATGTGCTGCAGTGAGTTCACTGAATGTTCTCTTTCTAAATGAAGTCCATGAGATGTGATTTACAAGTGCCAGCACTTTGCTGCTCCTCTGACTTTGGGCAGCACTGAACATCTGCTCCCTCCCCACCCCTTCCCTTTTCTGAACCACACTTTTATTACATTCATGTATTGTCCAAGACAGCCATAACTGGTGTTCACTAAATAAATTTGCTTGAGAAATTTATACAGGGTTTGAAAGTTTAATGCAACTGCCAAAAGATTTTGGAGTGCTGGAAGAATTAATCTTACTACTCATTACATTTATTGATTCCAATCAAGCTTCCAGACATCAGCATAGGTGCCACTGCTAAGAAATAAAATGTTTCCAGGAAATCTCTACATAAATCTAAAGTGACTGCCAGCTGTGGGGAAGGGAAAAATGCTAAGGAAGAGGTGTGTAAGCTACATGCCAGTAAATGCTGGACTAATAGATTATCAGCCACCACTTGAGCTTTTATAACCAGCTCAAGATGAAACTTCAACCCTCAAGCCTGCAAAAGGGCCAATATTCATAATAGTGTTTTCTCTTTCAACACTGTGAATTCAATTAGGGTTGAAAAGCAAAAAGGCACTTCGATACATAAAGGTGGTTTTTTTTTCCTTTTCTTTTTTAATTAGAAGCTGAGTCTAGTTGAAGGTAGAAGCTGAGCAGCCATGCTATCATTCTATACTAAATAAATAGAAAGGATAACTTTGCTGCTATGTCCGCTCGCAAGAACAAGTGGAAGCTTTTCATTTGAGGATGGAAGGAAACAGTGACTCTGAGTTTTGGAAATAATTTACCACATTTGCTTTAGTAAACCTGAGAGAAAAAAAGCATTTGTGAAGAGATGAAAAATAATGGCACAAGTTTTTTGTTTTCTATGGCTCCTACTCCAGTCCTCCCCTAGGACTGGAATGCAAACCACAGCTAATGCTGATGGAACACCACAATCCAGCTAGCATTTGAAAGAGTTTGGTTGAGTACACCATGAGAAAAACATTGTATTTACGTGATTTAAAACTGATTTTAACATAATTACTTTTCAGTTTTTATTTTTGTATGTGGTATACATTATAAAAGGCTACACTGGAAAACACTTGGGAGAATAATTATTCCAAAAGTTTGCTCTGAGTTTCTGAAGTACCATTTTTATTTGTAGTGGTTGCAATAAATAAGAGCAGTACTGAAAACAGGCCCATGTGAAAGACCTTTCTGGATCAGCTGTGAGGTAACAATTTCTTGAATTGGTTGGGAATGCTCATATTATAATAGAATAAATGTTTTAAAACTTTCCTATTTCTGAGCATTTTGCTTTCAATTTAAATTTATAAGAGAACAACATGTGCAATGCTAAATAGAAAAATGTTAATTACTTGTCAGAATTCCTTGTTGTTTGCTATTTTGCCCAAATATGACCTAGATGTAGTTTAATCCTAGTTAAGCCTTACAAAATTAAGTTAAATATAAACTATAAATTATGATCAGCCTGTTCAGCTTGAATTTTCTATTTTTCTGTGTCATCATTTGTCTTTGTAAATGAGGGTGATTTTGGGACATGCTCCTAAACAGCAACATAAAAAGTAGCTTAAAACTTCCTGTCTAGGGTGATTGTAAACCTGTTGTCTCCACAAAAACAAAGAAATCTTCTGCCTAGATAACACCTAAATAGCACAGGAACCTATCAAGCAGCGGGATCGACCTGTGGAATTTTTTGTGCGAGTTTTCATTAGCTGATGATGCTGGGAAGGTTTTGTTGTTCCACTCCTGACACAAATGAGAGTTTACTCCTGACAGATTGTCTGACTACCCCTTGTAACTGAAAGCACAGGTACAACCCTAAACACCTCACAGCAATTTTATTCTCTATTAACTTAACTTCACCAGGCCCATGGAACTCACATTGGCAGAGGGAGTATCAGCTAGGAGAGAATGTGCTAAAACAACATATATTAAAAAAACAAACAAAAACCCCAAAAATAAACTCTTTTAATGTTGCCTTTTTGTATATATTTTGAGATCTCACTCAGCACAAATGTTAATTAACCAGGCTGGCTGACAAAGGAAACAGATGTGAGTACAGTAATCTTATGCACTGGAACTAATTGCATCAAGTTTTAGGTGATGACACAAAAGGTCGGGTTGTACTGCTGAGATGATCAAGAACACAAACTCCAAATCTATTGCAACATTTAATAACCCCCATTCCCCATAGGGCAGGAATCCTTTCAGGCAGCTGTGTGATGAGCAAATACTTAAATGTCACACCTGGAAAATTACCCAACCTGTGTCTCCCACATCAGATGCTTCCCATTTAAAACCCAACAAGAGCAGCTCTGTTTCTGATGCATGGAAGACAATTCACGCTCTCTTTCTAATTGTCACTAATTGCCAGCTACAATTTTATCCACAATTTCAACCCTGAAAAGGATGCTTTCCATCAGCTGCAAACAGATAACAAAAGGCTGGAAGAGAATATTACTCTCATGTATTTGGATATCCCCTGCAAACCCCAGTTAAAAGTGTTTTTTCCAGCCCTATGGTGGCATTTGTTGAATTCTGTAGAATTATGATTTAAAAACATTAAGTAATGTGATAACTGATCTCATCTTCAGGCTACTTTTGAAAACTTCATTCTTACTCTCCATTTCCATTCTGTATTTATCTATCTATTCTTTATGTATTTATTCAGCCTCCTACAAGGATCTTGTCCTGCTCCTGTCCGTCACTCCAGTCTGCCTCCAGTATTCAAGCATTTCATTCAATCTCTACACCTCTAACCTGTCAGGTAAGAGTCAGCTCCTCAGAAATTTTTATTCCCAGGACGTTTGATCACCAGAACCAACCTAAAATTAAACTTTAGGTAAACTTACTAAACTCAAGCAAATTAACAAGTGCAGTTCCACAGTTAACTTTATTAAAGATACATATTAGAGACAAATCACAAGGTTGGATATCAGGAGGAATTCTTTCCTGGAAAAGGGTACTCAGGAATTGGAAGGCGGACATTTTTGAAGTCCTCATCCCTGGAGGTGTCCAAGAAAGACCTGGACATGGTACTCAGTGCTCTGGTCTGGGAACAAGGTGGGGAGTAGGCACAGCTTAGACTCCATGGGCTTGGAGGGCTTTTCCGGCTTCAGTGATTTTCGGATTGTTTTCTTTATTATTAAAAAAGTGTATTCCCTGCATCTAACAGTACCCCAAAAATTAAATTTAAAAAAAGCCCCTCACCTTTCAACTCTGGGTGTGTGTGGCTTCCAATAAAACCTCCAGCTGACTGCACTGTATCCCTTGTTCTCTGGGCACTTTTCTTCCACAGCTCCCCCAGCTTTGCTTGTCAGCTGGACCTTATTCCATGGCCATGCAGAAGCATCCAGGGCATTATCCCAGAGAAGCTCAGTTGTCCTCCCCCTGCACTCGCTCAGCAGGCTCCTCGTGGTGCTGCAGGCAGTGAGAAGCCCATGCTCTGTGGGAGAGAAAGCCAAGATAAGGGAGGATACAATTCAGAATGCACAACCAGACCTGGAGGCTGACACAGTTGGGAGGGTTGGGACAGAGAAGCTGAATGATCTCAAGGAAGTGCCTTCCAAAACATTTGTGGCTGTTAAGATCAAAGAAAGGACTTGGCCGTTCTTCTCCCCCAGCCTCTTTCTAGGTATTTTAGACTGCCAATAAACAGCTACAAAAAGCCAAGAATGGTTTGAGTTTGAACCAATCCCCTAAACCATCCCCAGAATAGTTCAGGTTGGAAGGGGCCTTAAAGAACGTCCTGCAATATTTCCTAGAAGAGTCCTGCTCAGTGCACTGTTCCCCAGATGGGGAAAAGAAGCCCTTTAACTCATACTACTCTTCATTAATTACAGCTTAAAACCTCATGTGCCTTCAGCAAATCCCAAGTGATCCTAAAGAGAGGCTCAAGAGCATTCACGAGAATGCACAAAACACAACAGGAAATGTTTCTTGCCTCTTCTCATCAGAATAAGGGATCACTTTAAATAAAGACTATTTTGTGAAGAGATTGCAAAAATACTAAGGAAAATACAAAGTGCAAGGCTTATTTTTCAAATGAAAAGGCCAGTAAGTTGTGAAAATTGCAAGCTTAAATTTCTTTAAAACAGTAGAAAATCTTCCATTTCACAACAGTAATAGATTCTAGGAAAAACTAAGTGAAACCCACTGGAATTAGTTTTTAATACACAATTAATGGGCAGATGATGATGATTGCACAGAGCCACAGCACCAGCCTCAGGGGCTGCAGCAGGCACAGGAGCCTCGAGCTGAGCAGCAGAGTTGCAGCTGCTGCACCAACAAAGGTAGAAGCAGAGGATGATCTGAACCAACAGCTCTTGTCTGCAAATCATTTTTCTTCATTAAAAAAAAAATCAATTAGAAACACTTTTCATGGATAAATAAGATAAAGCTCTGGTCCAAATTGCGGGAAAAAAGTCTGCAATGTCATGGAAGAAAGCCTTGGGAACACAACCTATAGGATGAGTTTGGCTGGCAAGAAAGCAGGGCAGAACAGTGGAGTTCCTTTAACCACGCAGGAAATCATGGCTGAAACAAATCTTTATCTTCCAAATTAGAGCCACAAATACTCTAAAACTACTATAAATGTTCTGGAGTTAATAAAAAATAAGTTCTTTAATTCTTTGTCACAGGGATGAGTAGAGATGGTTGTGTAAGGACCTGATGTTGAAGAATAATAATCCTCTTGGATGTGAAGGAACTTGGGGCTATTGACAACACACAACATCCTTCAGCCATGGGTCACATGCTTCAAATTACAGTACTCATGAAATTGAGCAAGGCTTCAGGAGAAAGCTAATCCTGCTCCAAGGTAGGAAATGCTCCTCCTGATTTTCAGCAGTACAAACCAGAACTTTTCTAAAGCTTCTGAAACAAAGTTACCCACAAAAAGAACATGTAAGAAGTGAAGGTGTTGGAAACATCAGTTTTGGAGTTACTGAGGCAGAATTAATTCACCTCTGATGCACAGATTTATCATGAAACCATCTGGAATCACTCCTTTGCTCCAAAAGGCTCCTGCTTTAGGCTCAACACCAAAGAGGGAAGAATAAAATAAATGGTACAGTCAGAACTTCTGAATGCTTGGATTCCTAACTTCTGAAAAGAATTCTTTGATTACAGCCTTTGTACAGAAAGCACACATACACACACAGACATGGATCACCCCGGTGTCAAAGGCTGTGCAGCTCGAAGAGAAAAATTCCTCCCCAAAAAAAAGGCTGGCTCTCCAAGACTTGCTTTCTATCACAAATACTCCCCACTCTCCTCCTCTGGTGACAAAGAGAAAGCAGCACCAATTGCACAGAAACTGCTCTCAGACAAGTGACATTTAGCCCAGTGTTCCTCCTGTCGCTGGCAATCTTCCCCGCTCCACTGTGCTCACATTAATAAAGAATTCAGAGGTGAGCAAGAGCTCCTCGGTATATGTCAAGGACTGGGGGAGAAAACTAGCATTAGGGAGGAAAATCCATTAGAAAAATGAAAAACAAGATCAAGCCAACCATGAATCTCACATTGCAGGACAACCAAGTTGCCTTATTAAATTGCATGTAGGGAGAAAAATAAATGAAATGGGTGAAATTAGGAGAAGCAGAGACCTACCCAGTACTGAAGCACCTGAAAATCTCCTGTAATTCAAATAACATATTAAAAAAAAAAAAGGAGAAATTCAATTATATTTCCAGACATTTTCTCTATTAAATCTACATGTGAACATACTTTTCCTCTGTTTTCCAGAGCAGTAACTGTGTACCTAATACATGTGAGAAGAAAGAGAGCTTCTAATATTAAGGCATTTATTTCAAAAATTTATCTTCTTCCGTGTTTACACCTACCAGACTTCCCTATATGACCCATCTTTCCCTCTCCTTCAAGGTTTTCCTTCGAGGGTTTTGGTTCAGCAAGCAAGTGGTCAAGTAAATCCTTGAATACTCATCCCAGAGCAAGAAATTTGAGCAGGAGATAAAAGGTTAAGCAGCCTGCAAAGTGCAGAGGTTCAGAAGTCTCAGGTGCTCAACTAAATCCAGAGGTGTGACCTTAATTAAATCATCAAATTGCTTTATGATTCAGAATGAAAGTACAGCATGTCCCATCCTCTCCTATTTCAATCAAATACATGTGCAGGACATAAAGGGCTCCAGTTAATTAAGAAGGAGTGCTGAAATCATGTAAAGCATCAGAAAAAACTCAGAGGTAGGGTCATTCATCTTAAAAGGGAGAATAAAAAATTAACAAAATCACTTCACAGCACTCGAGGGGAAAAAATCGAAATATGCCCATTCTTAACTTAAAATACTTTGTACTTAAAACTTCGCAGACTGGGGTTCCCAAATGGGAAATACATGTGCCTTGGACCCCAGTAAATACAGCATAGAATGTTTCACTATGTGCCTGTTCATTAACATTTATGAACATATTAATTAGAGCAACTCCTAATTATGCTCACAGTACAAAAGCACTGCATACATTTAAAATTGACTGAAACCACATTAAAACTCAAATTTAAGGGTGGGAGTTGCCAAGGTTCAAAGAGCAGGGGACTGGCTAAAAATATTCAAAATAAACCAGTCCAATATCAGAAGTTATTTTTCCTATACGAAGTTGACTGTATTAGTGAAGGTGTTTCCTATGAAAAGACATACAATAATTTGAGTAATTTTAAATTGAAAGGTTAATGGATATAAATTACAAAAACAACCTTTCACTGTTAGAGACAAATCATCTCATTAAGCCTGGTGACATTCTGGGATTCAGTTGTAACAGAACTGCACCAATCAGTACTTCAGTAGCCTCTAATTGATTTGTTTTCTCAGCCATTATCAACTGTAAGAAGGAATGAAAGTTTCCCAATGCCAATGAATGAACCTCATTTTGGGAGGAACGAAGGGATGTTTTCAGATCAGGGAAACAGAGCCTTGTGAAGAGATTTCCTGAGATGAGAACAAGCCATTTTGTCCTGCTCAGAAGTTAAATGTGGACATGACCAGGAGAGACCCTGGCGATGCGATCCAAATCCAAATAAAGAGTGGCAGCTACATGGGAAGAAACCCTCTCCAGAAGGGGTTTTCTGACAGACAGTTCCTATATCTCCTCTTTGTTCTCCTCTCCAAGCCTATGTTCTGGCAAGAAATCTCCTTCCCAGAGTGCTGCTGGCATCTCATCACTGATTCATCTGCTTCAAGCCAAGGCTTTCTTCATCTTAATATAAAGAGATTCATTAGCAGAAAAATGCCAAATTATCTGTTTGTCTTCAGAGGTGACCAAAATCCATACTGGATTTCTTATTTAACTGATTCCATTTGTAACAACTCCAGATTCCAGGTTCTCCTTACTGTCATCTGTTCATTCTTTGCTGTACCACAGACACCCCCAAAACCAGAAAAATTAATGTATGTATTTGATTAAAGCTTGACTTACAGCACCAGTCAGTGCAACTACAAAAATACTTCAACAACTAAATATAGCAGTAGTATATTTTCAGTTGCCACAGCTAAAACAGTTTGCTTGGATTAGCATGTTTTGAAATAATCTGGTTAATAATTGCCCAAATGGAGATGATGTTGAGCTGGGGGTTGCAGCAGCTGAAATTAGACAGATCCATTACAATATTTCTTCCATTTTAACTCCAAGCTAGGCCTGAGTTTTGTAACTAAAGCTGTGATCTACTCCCTGGAAATAGAATCCTGTTCATACACATAGAAATTGTCTTCCTAATCTTCAGATTTCTTAAAAGAAATCCTACGGGCAAAAATTTCACCTGGAAATTTCTGGAATTCCTCAGAGCACATCATACATTATGAAACTATGTATGTGAGGAAATGGTTCAATTCTGGCCCCACGAGAAATTTGAATGGCAGGCCTATACTTTAAGCTTTTCAAAATATATGTGAATGCCCTGTGTCTGGTTAAAGGGATCTGTCACAGTCTTGTCCTTCACAGAATCCCAGATGTGTTTGGGTTCGCGAGACCTTAAAGCACATCCATTCCCAATCCCTGCCATGGGCAGGGACACCTTCTCTCATCCCTGGTTGCTCCAAGTGCTGTTCTCCCTGGCCTTGGGACACTTCCAGGGATCCAGGGGCAGCCACAGCTTCTCCGGGCACCTTGTGCGAGGGCCTCCCCACCCTCATAGGGAAGAGCAGAAAATATAATTCCATAATCAAAATAGTCATGGTATTTAAATGTTTCATGGCAATGGTTTTGCTCTAGACTAGTGCTGTGCAATTTAGAAGTAACCAATTCCAGTCAGCCTATGAAGTTATTTAAGGCAGGGGCAAAGGATTTTCAGGTGCATCTGGTTTTAAATACCTTCTACACCTGAACATATGCTGCTATTTTAATTTAAATCCATTGCACATCATCTGTTTTATGCTTTTGAAATTTCACACTTTTCCTTGAAGAATATTGAAATGAATTAAAAACTTTGAGATACAGATGAGGCAGGCTGAGTCATAACCAATTTTACAGACAAATCCAGAGCTGTACAGCCACATTCCCTGAAGTGGCATGACCGGCTCACTTCTCCTCATGCCCCTCAACAGAATTAAGAGCTGGACCTCAGACACCCCAGCAATTTTCTGCTTCACAAACAGCAATAAATGACAGTGTTTCCAAAGAGCACACACAGAGCCATGGGCTGGCCTGTGTACATAAATATAGATACACTTGGTTTGCTCTGTGACTGAACACCTGAAAAGCAGCAAGACAAGGAAAAATTAAGTTTTCAAGAACAGCATGAAATGCACAAGTATATTCAATATTTCCTCTGTAAAAAGTAACATGTTCCACACAAAACACAAAACACCAAAGTTATGCAAGTTAAAGTTTTTAAAGGAAATCTCCAAGTTGGACTCCACAATTTTTACTGCATTTTAACATTCAGAATATGTTGCCTACTTCTGACATTCATCCAGAAAAAGTTTAACCTGGAGCCAGGATTCCATTTAAAAAACCAAAACAAAAAAAAAAAAATCAAACAAACAAGCAAACAAAAAAATCCCACCCTGAAAATACTTAACCTCTTGCAAACTGACATAAAACTGTCTATTATGCCTTTTCTTATTGGAATTTTAAATCCAAGTTGAATGGATCAAAATAAATATTAGAATTTCCTGCAGACACACTCTCAACACCTCATTCTGAGCTAAGTTTGAAGGGTTTAAGTTCAGTTGTCAGCATTCTGAAGTAAACAAAGAATTAAAGATTAAGAACTATCTTCCTATGGTTGTGGTGTTTAGTCAGCTCATAAACACGTTATAAAGTCAGCTGGATATAAAGGCACAGAGAATTTATGTCTAACATGATATTTAACTTCAGTTTTACTGGAAGCAATGATCAAAATTAGGATAATTGAAATCTCCATTAATATGGGTGCAAAGCTAGACTTTCTCAGTACTTCTGATTGTACCAGCAATTAATATCTTCTATATTGCGTCTATTCACCAGGTTGAGATAATCTAAAAATATCCCGGTGCTAAGAGTGCTGATTTCTCTGTCTGCTGCACAGGCAGCTTTTCTGCTCCTCATCTGCAGGGAATCCTCTGCCTGGTGCCTCCACATCCCATATTCAAAGAGAGACTTCAAATAATGTTCTGGCATTTCTCCAGCATTAACTCTGACACAGTCAATTCAGCAGGGAAATGCCAGATTTCACCGAGCTGCTGAGAGGGTGGGGTTGGTAGCGCTGTGCTAATGCCCCTCCCTCTCCGTTTTTATTGCAAATAATTTTCATACACATTTTCCTAACCAAAGTTGATTTTGTCAACATATCCAGTGAGTTCACAATACAGGCATTGTTGCTGGAAATGTCAGTGCTCTAAATGTGATTCCTGATGTAGCTTCTCATAAGATATTGAGAAAGAGCCAAGTAAATTTATTCTTTCTATCTAAATGTCAGTTTAGATGTAAAAAACCCTAAATATCATGAAGAGATATCACTGTGTATCTAATGTGATTACTTGGATAAGAAACAAAATTAAATCTGTTTTGTGTGAGAATACTGAACCCTACAGTGAAGGATGTCAACAGCCCCTCTGTAAAAGGAAATGTGTATTACAGATATAAATAATTTTACAAGACCTTTTTTATTGTAATCATAAAACCTCCAAAACATGATGGAATCAAAGCCATATTAGAGTTTAAAACACCATAAACCAGCAGCTATTATATTCCTGGCATACAGGATAATTTAAAGGAAGACATAATCACTAAATCAAAATTTATCTTGCATCAGTAATAGGAGGAATGTGTTTTCATCATCAGCTTCCCATCCAAGATCCTCCACAAAAGTCAACAATGCCTCAATTGATAAAAAATATCAGAGGAAAGTTGGGGTGTCTGCATGGATAAGTAACTGGTTATGGAGATGGGGACTGAAGGTAGGATGGAGAGATGAGTGCTCAGGGCAGGCTCACCTGGGAAGCTCCAGGCCAGCCAAGCCAGGAGCTGTCCTGCCCAAAAAGCCAGAATTATTTTGGGTAAAGAGAGACTGGGAAGGTGACATTCTGTGCATGAGACAAAGGAAGCCCAAACAGTAATGCTGAGAGCCACCTGCAGAGATCTGCAGATGGACCTTCCTGTCTCAGTATCTGAGCAATCACTGTGATGGATGGGAGGCAGCAGAAAGAGATGTGGAGTCATGGACCTGAGGGGAACATCCTGGCTTTCCACACAAGATGATGGATACCTGCTGAATGCTGATATGCAGGAAGAACAACATGAGGCTGCAAACTATTAATGCTGTGAGGAAATTGGTTCAGAATCCTTGATAGTCACTTAAAAAGCAAAATAAAAGAAAACAGAAAAAAGGATGAAAATCAAGTTTTTCTTTGTAAAATCCACAGTGCAAACTTGTTGCACATAATTCTGACTCCCCCACCTAAATAAGTGTATCAGGGCGTTAGAAAGGGTTCAAGAAGGGAAAGAAAGCTGAGACCTTCCAGTCAGGAAAGGAAGATGTCTCACAGAGGGATGAGAGAGGCATGGCACACCCAGAGGAAAGAGTAACAACCCAACCTCGGGATCAGAGAATCTACAGCAGTTCCAGACAAACAAAAGGCTATGGACTTTCCTGCATGGCCTGTAATTAGGCAGAGGAACTTTGCTCCACGACACCATGAGTTTTCATGGGCCTAAAAGACTCTCAACATTTATGTGGAAACCAGACCTCCTGGATATACCTCTGGCTTCCCAGCCGCCAGAGCATGTGGAGTCTGAGAGAGTTTGCTGAAGAATTTTTATTGTATGTTTGATGTAAACTCACATTGTCTTGCTGCTTTCCAAGGGAAGAACCCTAAAGTGATAGAAAAGTAGGAAAATAGCGGAGAAGAATCCTTTATCTTGAGCTCAAGGTAGCTGTGAGGCAGCTGGAGCATTCCTGGAGATGTGGGGGTAGGAACACTGGAAATGGAAAAGCAAAGCTCACACTTGGCCTTGTGGTCTTCCTTGGCCAGCCCTATCACTGGAGGGAACTGGAAAACTGGTTTGTGACTGCACTGGTGAATCCCACCAAGGCCCATTTGGAAACTCTCTGGACCCAGCAGTGCCCCAGGTTGGTGTTGCCCCAGACTGTCCTCTGTGACCTCTGCCCCCAATCCTATTGCAGTCTTCACCCAGGTGCCCTCTACATTCTTTTAGGACTGGAACATCCCCTCACCTTTTTTTAATCAAGACAATTTCATGATCCTGTCAGCAACCCCTGGGCCAGAGCATCTTCACGCAACTCGGCACCAAAGGTTGGCTAATACACAGGCATGTAAGAGTGAACAAACATTAAGCCCATGTGAAACAGAGACAGCTTGGATGGGGATGTAGGATCTTCCTTTGCAGGATCCCTGCCTCTCATAGCTCAGCATCTAAATTCTAGGCTAGAGGTTTAATTTGCCCAAGGTTACCCAGATATCTTTAACGGAGCTCTGAATCAGACTCCAGTCTCATGTAAGATTTTAATTGCAAAGCTTTGCCTGCACAAAGAGATTTATTTTTCTTGGTTCCACTGTACTGTAAATAATAAGCCTCCCTCTATAACACCTGAAAGCTTATTATGTGCTTCAGTAAAACTGTTCATAATTATTCAGTTATCTGATTATGTTTGCCCTTTTGTGTATTTGAGCACCTCAGAAATACAGAAGATATTAAAGTATTTACAAACCAGGTAACTAATTTATTTTCCCATCATTTGCCCTCCCATACTCCATATTATTTGTAGTGGTTTTGGTTCACCAATTTGAGACTTCCCAGCCACTGCTCCAATTTATGTGGTGGATTTAGTGCTGGCCAAGTCGCCAGTGCACCCATCAGAATTATTTACTCATTTCCTACTGTGAGAAAGGATTAGAAAGAAGGCAAAGCAGGCTCAAACTTTAAAGGTATAAAGAAGAACTTTATTAACAGGACCAAAAGAATAATAAGAATCAGAATGAAACCTTCAAAACGCTTCTCCTCCCCCCACACCCTCTTTCCTTTCCCACTGACAACGTACAGAAACAATTTAGTCAGTTTATTACCTCTAGAATAGTTTTTCTCCAGTTCACTTAGGGAACTGCCATGCCATGGAGACTTCTCCACAAGGAAACAGTTCTCTCGTGGCTTCAATGTCACAGTGAATCAGCTGCCAGGAAGAACTGAAATCTGATCACTGTGTAAAAGTCCCTCCCTTCAACTCACAGCTTTCCCCACAACTGTTTATGAGGATTCAATCTTTAGCTAATGGGGTACACTTTTAAGGATGAGCTGTTCAGAAGCATGGGTTCTCTTCATCTGTCGCTGAGATCATCTTCATCTCTGGGTACAGAGAACTTCTTTCCCTGGGGGCAACGGGTCTTCATCACTCCTTTCTCTCTCTCTCTGTGCAAATTTCTCATGGGATCACAGCTACTTCAACATCTGCTTGCTCAGCATGGACGCCTTTGCTCATCTCTACAATTTGAATCCTCCATCCCCCTATGCTTTTTTCCATGACTTATAGGGATATTCAATATATCATAGTCCATCATCATGGCTTACAAGAGAATTTCAGCCTAAGGCATCTCCTCCATTTCTCCTCCCATCTGGGACCTGACTTTCTTCTTTATAGACCTTGGTGTCTTCATGTTGTTCCTCTAGTGTCTTTACTCTGTCCTTTCCTCTCACTTGGGAGAGAATTGAAGGTCTGCAAGTCTGAAAGAGTTAATATCTTGCCTAAGGCCTTCAGATTGTCATATGATCCCTGCCAGGGGGTTGGAGCTGTTTGCCATGGAGAATTCTTCGGCAGCTGCGTTGTGGGGGAGGCTAGGATCTCAGCAGCCAGGCTAGAACATGCCACGGGGCTAATGGCCTTCCCCTCCTCCCCCTGCCCAGCAGTCGCTGGTGCCCGGCCCCTGCAGGGCCATGGTGGAGGGGCCTGGCCCAGCCTGTAGCTGCTCCCGGGGCCCAGTGGATCCCAGCTCTGCCTGGGCCAGCAGCGGGGCAGGGTTTAATGTTGGCGAGGTGTTAACATCCATGGCCCAGCCTCGGCCGGGCCCGTGGCTTCCCCCCACTACCCGGCCGCAGGGCCAGGAGGGGTAAGAACTTCTCTCTGCAAATGCCTGAAAGCAAGAGAGGTTTTCCCAGGCTTGTTTGTTTTTAACATGTGTGTTCACAGAGGTGTGTTCAGCTTTCTCCGTGGTTTAACAGGTTGTCAGTTCTCAAAACGAATCACTGATTGGTTTTTGTCAGACATGGAGGAAGCTCACAGCAGCTCCTCTCAGAAAAATCATTTCCATGAGTGGCTTCTTCCCTCCTCACCAACTGTCATATGTGCAAAACCAGTACATATTATATGCAATCAGTCACCTAAACTACAGGATGCCTTCACTTTATATATTTCTGAATGGCCAATAACATCAGCTGTAAGGAGGATTTCTATTAACATTGATATTCTTGTTTGGACATGAATACCCTGCTTCTGTGTGGATACAGATCCCTACAGAAGGAAATCTTGTTCCCTGAATACTGGATAAAACAAAAACCATCTGAAATGCTTGCAAGGAGCCTGAGTGTGACTGAAAAGGGAGCTGTATAAATCTCCTACAGCTACTTGCCAACTCAATTCTGAAACGTTCAGCTGATTCCAGCTACAGATTGTGACTTTTCTCCAACCATCCCCATTTTCATCTTCTGCTAAAAATATTCATTTACTCAAAGAAGCGAGAGGCAGCCCAGGACACCCAAATTTCAATAAATCACAGACATTGATTTAATCTCACACAAGTGAAGCTTCCTGCTGTCCTTTTAAAACAAACAAGGAGGACTCAGAGGCCTGCACATAATCACTGAATTACAAAGAACAGATGTGAAACATTAACAAGGAAATGCTTATGCTGGCAAGGAGGGAGGACTATAAAACAGCACGCACTGTACCGAGCCAGATTGGCTTTTCAATGACTCATACTTATGAGATTACAAACAAGAAGGAACAAAAATTAAATGGTTCATTTGACTGGGCCTAATACACTTTAGTTACTTTAAATTAACTGGTAATTGTGCCATTTCTTTCCTTTGTTCTTTTCCTTCTGACTTCTTGGTTGGAATGCCTTGATGAAAGGGAAATTATAATAACCCCACACAACTTTTATCTATGTATTTACCTATGCTAAATTCATGATTAGTGCAAGCGTTTCCTTCAAAACATGCACTCATTTCTTTAAAATGAAAGCACCTCTCTGTCAATTGCCTGTTCAAGCTGTTACTACACCAAGTACGCACAGGATTAATTCTGATTTTTTTCAAAACCAGTTCTACAAATATTTTATCCTGCTCATTCCCTGAGCAGCCTGGAATAGTGGAGGTATCTGCCCATGGCAGGGGGTTGGAATCAGATGAGCTTTAAAGTTCCTTCCTACCCAAACCATTGTGGGATTCTGCAATATTGCCAGGCCTATTTCTCACTCTGCACTGACAGAGGGAGAGAAAAGAACAGAAGTCACTTGCAGTGCTAATAAGGGAGGGTGTCCAAGCCATATCATGAATAACTTCATATGGATAACAGAGATGAAGAACCACTCTGAAGTGCAGGACAATGAAGGCTCAAATGTAAATAGCAATTGAAATTCATTGCATTTTAATTAACATAAAAATCCCACTGCCTGCCTCTCATACATACATATTTTCTATTTCTATTCCTGTCCTATAAACATACCCTCATCTCTCAAGCAACTTCATGGTTTATTGATCCCTTGACTTGGGTTGCAACAAATGAAAAAGAGCTTTCCTTCTACATTTTTGATGGTAACGTCACATTTACAGGCGCTGGAAATCAATGATCCCTGGGTCCCTTCCAACTCAGCATATTCTGTGATTCCAATAAAGGAACCTGTGGTAAGGGAAGATCACTGCTTATCTTCCCTCATAGTGCCTGGGAGAAAACAGGGTCAATTCCACACAAACAGAAACTTCTCATTTGTCTCTGTCACAAGTATTTTAAGATGTTAATATTATATCCTGTTGTTGCTCTAAACACAAAAAAATTATTGCCTTAACGACTTGATTGTAAGGACACAAGCAAGATCTACACACTCAGTTTGAAAAGAATCATAACCTAGATGGAGCATGTTGGGAAACTTCTCCTGCTCTAACTGCTGATGAATGGATCTACTTAGTTTTTTATTAATTTATTTTTTCCTATTTCTCACAGAGATACCCATATGTTAAAGCAGAATTTCTTACTATGACCAACTTGGATTAACTTTTTGAGAGCATTGGGGACAGATTTGCTTCCTGTTATCCACTGGGAATGAGAAAGATGCAGGCAGTGAATGCCCTAATTTTTTACGACGGCCACTGGTGGGGGAAGCAGCACATCATCATTTGGTGAATTCTGGCAGCGGTTATTTCAGCATAACTATTAAAAATTCAGGCTTTATTTGCAATCAGAATCTCTCAGGCTCCCAATAAAGAGGCCTCCTTGTGCCTTCGTCTCCCAGAGTGAAGGGTCCTTCAGCATCACATCATGCCTAAGCACTCATGCTCACAGAAGTTGAATGATATCACTTCATGCCTTTTTTCCTTAAAAAAAATTCATTTTTGTCTTACAGCAGATTGAGGACCATCAATCACTTCCGTGTCTCCTTCTGTCACAATGTTGAAATTCCAGTCAGTTTTTCAAGCCTAGGAATGATCTTGCCACTACTTCCTATGGAAATACCCCCACTTGTGGGCCCAGGCTGATATTGCCTTGTATTTATTTAGTACTATTACACATACCCACATAGGCCTGCTCTTAAGACCACTAGAGAAATTACAGACAAATTTGACTGGTTGCAGCCTTTTAGACTGATAAATTTTGGGCAATAAGGGAATTAACAGATCATGATGTTTCTTACTCTTCATAAAGAAGAGCATTTGAAGCAGTTGAGAACTGGAGGAAACTCCCTATACCAATCTGAGGGATCAGCACAGGGAAGAGACAGAAGGTGCTGCAAAGGAGCAGCTGGGAAAAAAAGCTGAAGTAAAAACTCTGTTTTGTTTCATTGTTTAATGACATTTATAGTTGAGTAAGAAACTCAGCCCAATTATGGCCCTAGTGAGGAACTCCACTCCCCTGTATCGCAGAAATGCTCCTTTACCCTTCCTAATCAAAATCCTGATATCCATAATCCTATTTGAACAGTTTTAAAACTCATTATTTATGTTCAAATTCGGAAGAAATTTTGAAATAAAATGGCAAGAAAAAACGCAAAAAGCAGCCTCCTAGCTGGGATGGACTTTCCAGCTCAATTTCAATGCCAAGTTTTTTAATTTGCTAAAGGCTAAGAGAGCCTGAACACTTCACACTTCAGTGCTTCTGCAGCTCCTTTCACACCTAAGCTGCAGTAAAATGCACAGAATGATGGTAGCACCTGTTTTATTCAGGGTACATTTTCCCTACTGGCACAAATGCACTGTGCCATTCAAATTAAGACTTCATACCAAGATGGCAAATTTCCCAAATCACACTCTTAATCTCTCTCATCCACTTGACAGAATATAAAAGATAATTAAAACTCACTATTGGAACAATAACAGAACATTCCACCTGTACAAGGAGAAGAATCAATGTACAAAGACCAGAGAAAAATGGAAAACATTAAAAAACAAATTAAAAAAAATTAAAGTGCTCTACTAACAAATTGTTTTCTGCAGAGAGGTCTGCAGGGCATTAACTTTCAGGGATCACAGCACTGATTTTCTCACAGAAGCAAATCAGGTATTTACAGTCACTGGGATCCTTCAGCATATGGAATTATATAGCTGGCAAAGCACAAGACAGGAACAAACAGGTGTTGTGTCCATCAAGGCTGTGGACATGACCCAAGCAATTCCTCTGTAAGGTGCAAAAAATACAGTAGTTGAGACATCAAATTGTTAATAAATATCCCTTTTTATTATAAGGTTCTAGAGAATATTACAAATCCCCTCATGAAATGACCCAGGATGTATCCTAAATGTCTCATGACAGTTCCTGAAGCAGAAAAGAGATTAAAACTTGCTTTTACTGTGTCACCCTGCAGAGTTTGAAAGAAAAGGCTCATAAACTACCAGGCCAAGCAACATCTGCATGAACTACCTGGAATGTAGCCACAATAGGGCACATCACCTTCAGGCAGCCCAGAAATCAGTGGGGGAGCAGGACAATCAAACTGGGTCACTTCTGTTAAAGTGCCCTGTGTGATTCCTTTATCCACCTTTTCCTGCTCTAGACCTCCGAATGTTTTCAGGAACAGATGAAGAACTTGGTTGATCGCATGAACTTTGAGAGGAATACCTGCTAATCCCATCCCCAGCAAGGGGAGCACATGGCACAGATCCTCCACACTGGGGACACATTTAATGCCAGGGAGCTGAAGGACACCAGTCTCTGGAAGCACCACTCTGCCAACCAACAACATCCATCTCCCCAAACAGGCAGTTTAAGCCCAGACCTGACTTTGCTTCTAGGATATTATTCCCAGAGAGCCAAAGGAGATGCACAGCAACCAGCACGGTGGACAATGCTGTGTCAGGCCCTGAGAATTCAGCACTGTCTTACCCTTGCAGATGTTTTGAAAGCAGTGATGTGCCCTGAAACAGCTGGCGGGGGAGGGGGGGGGAGGACAGATTCTGTCACTTCAGGGTCAAGCTCCTTGGCATCAAAAATAATGTCACTTCTCAGTGACCAGCTCTGAGATAAAAGTTTCAGCAACTCCTCTTTTCAGAAGTGAATAGTGTTTCCTGCTGTGGCTGGACTATATGGAATAATCACAGTTACCCTTTGCCAAGGGTGATTTCCATGGTCTGAAACGCAGCCTCCCTATGAATTTAGATTCTTTCTTGCCTATTTATGTTCTTCTCTATTTATTGATGGAGGAGCATTACCAGCATAAGTATTTCAGCAGGGCCAGGACAGAGGAGTCAGGCAGGATGAGAAGGAATAACAGATTGGAATAATTGGTACAACAAACTGGCACATTCCAGCTCCAGTTCAGGCTATGCTGAGATCAAGTCCATGCATCCCAAATTTACCCAGCAGCTGAGCATCCCTGACTAACATCATCCTGGGGAACAAGAAAAGGAGCACGAAGCTGTTTCTGTTTGCACCTGACCAGGCGTAATATGAATTATTGGATAACTCAGGGGAGAAGCAGCCTTTTAATCACACTGTCCACCCCAGCTGGGTGACTGAGTTCACTGTGGAATACCAGCTACCCCTGAAGCAGGATGCTCTGCCTGGAAATGTGGTCAAACAACTCCAACACTGAGCAAGGCTATCAGTGGTGGGCTGAGAGGGGTATTGTGTGCTGCTTATGGTGTTGAATTGTGCTAAAATCAGTCTGGCTTATCCTGACAGAGAAGTAAAGATGTGGCAGATGCAGTGAATTATTATCTAAAATTGCTAAGCTGACCCAGCTGACATGGAGACATCTGACAGATGTCAGTCCTATAAAAGTCCAGTCCACTTTCCCTAGGGTAGGTTCTTTAACATATTCCTCCTTGAAGTGTGTGGAGATTCCTCCCTTGGGTTTTGGGGACAGTCCCCAAGGATACCCCTTGAGACTGAGCGAAAGAGATATGCCCATGAGCTTTGGTCTGGGTGAGTTACATCAATCTCTCTTAGTTGTTTCTTTTTGCTTGTTTTAATAGAATTGCTTTAATATTGCTTTGCTATTGCGCAGTACCCAATCTTATACCATAATAATATTTTTAGCTTTTATACTCTGTAAATGATTCTGATCACAATCACTGGTCTTATCATTTGTCATAATCCTTTTTTATAAATATTTCTGATTTGCCATCATAAATCCTGCAGGACAAAGTGACTTAAACCATTGACAAGACTGGGTGTAGGACTGGATCCAGCCACCCCCAGGCTCCTCTTAGAGGAGGAGTTCAGAAAGCCAAGGGGTCCTTTCTGTGCCTTGTGACTCACGAGGAGCTTCTCTCAAACTGTGAAGCTCCCACTCCACCCAGGACAGCCCCTCCTCACCGTTTTCTTCTGCTGCCAAACAGTCAATGAAGAGACCAAAACCTTCCCTGACCTGAGCAAACTCAGGCAAGGAGCAAATC
>JAOTQZ010000297.1:4354705-4373755 GCA_026546895.1 Pogonocichla stellata
GGTTGCTGAGAACAGAGCTATCTCAGACTGGTCTTTAGAGGTGAATGCTGAACTGCTGCTAATACATAAATATGTGTCCTTCCCTTCCTTCACAGGAAGCTAAAGAGGAAGAGTATGCACAGGAGCTGTGGTACCTCCTCTGCCTGGTCCTGGCTCTGAGAGAGCATCAGGGGTGCAGACACAGACTGGAATTCTCCACATCTGTTTCTCTGCAATTCTCACTCCTTTGCCCCTTTATGCCTGGATATAGCTCTAGGAAGTTTCTCAAGTTCCAGATTTCTCATCTTCCCCAAGTCTTAGAGAAAATGTTTGAAGAACAGAATTTCACAGTGGAATGGTATTTATAATACAAACACCAGGCAATAATTGTATTTTTATCTTTATATATACACACATTCACAGCAACAAATTCTGCTCAGCCGAACAGCAGGCCCTGTTTGCCAGCTCAAATGTGGAGCCCAGCTGGAGCACTGGTCATGCTCCCACATCCAAGAGATGCATATCAAGTGTTTGATATTCTCTGTGTCCTGCTTTTCTCACTGTGAGAAGAGGGATGCTTATGTTCCACAGCAATCCAAGTAAGATCAAGACTCCTAACAAACCTGAAAAGGTAATCAAAATATGTAACAGAAACTAAGAAATAGCATAATTAACAATTCCAGAGGAAAAAAAGAATGAAGCACACATCCCTTTCTTTCTGCATATGGAAGTACAAGAATGCACAGAATTTACATTGTCTACTTAAAAAAAAAAGTTATCTACAATCCTGCATTTCCCAGAACGGTTTGAGTTGGAAGGGACCTTAAAGCCCAACCAGTCCCACTCCCTGCCATGGGCAGGGACACCTTCCACTATCCCAGGTTGCTCCAAGCCCCATCCAGCCTGGCCTTGGACGGTTCCAGCGGTGGCCACAGCTTCCCTGGGTACCCTGTGCCAGGGCCTGCCCATCCTCACAGGGAACAATTCCTTCCCAATATCCCATCTAACCCTGTCCTGTGGCAGTGGGAAGCCATTCCCCTTGTCTTGGTACTTCAGGCTCTTGTGAAAAGTCCCTCTTCAGCTCTCTTGGGACCCCTTCAGGCACTTCAAACTCTCTTTGGAGGCTTGGCAAGGCTCAATAATGCCTACCACTAGAAGCAATAATTATAATAACAATAACCTCAAACTTCCATCATGAGCAGTATGAACCAATGAAAGCAGTCACAAATACTTAATGTTTGCTGGGAAAACCTTCCCCAGAAGATTAACAAAATGTTAATCTCCACCTAATGCTTTACAATATCAGCCATTAATGAATTATGTGTACAGCAGGAATTAGTTTTAGCATAATATTCTCCAATGACACATGCCATTCCCAAATAATTTCAGCAAGGGATTCCTTATTTTTGTTGAGGGGGTGAGTTTTTCATTAGGGTTGGTTTGTTACTGTTGATGTTTTGGGGGGTTATTTTTTGGTTGTTTGGGGTTTTTTAGGTTTGAGATGGGCACACAGATACCCACATTTTCAGATGGATTCCGTAATTTCTAATACTAGAAACTCCTGGGCACAAACAATTTTCACAAATTGATCTGAATTTAGCTAGGATAGCAACAACAGAAAGTGCTTCTATTTTAGAATGAAATTCCAAGTGTCATCAAGAGCTGTCTTTGAGGAAGAGCTACGAGCTAAACCAGCTCCAGGTCTCATCATGCCACACATATGGTTCTCATTCCTGAAAGTTATTCTTCTTTGCTAAAGCCGACACATATTTGAAAATAAAACACACGTGCAAAGACTGCCACCAGAAAAAAACCTGCTTAGTGCCCATTCCCACCTCACAACATGTTTGAAGGCTTCCTGGTTGCGGGAGGCCTCGAGAAAGCTCTTGCTAATCAGCAAATCAAAATACTTCTTTATAATTCTTATTACTAGCAGGGAAGATTTCTTTAACTGGGGACCTCTCCACACTGACTGGAATGGCCTCAGTTGTTACACAGAGGATTCGTGACTGTGTTTGTTAAAAAAAATGCAATTGATGCAATTAACACATTTAAATTGGGCTCTAATTCTTTAAGATACTTCAAGTAACACATTCAAATTTAGCTCTGATTTTTTAGGTTACAGCAATGCTACATCTAAGACTTAAGACCTGAAATACACCGTTCCTCTGGATGCCACAGCAAGTCCCAAGCAGCAGGGAATTCTGCCATGGAGGTGAGGAAATGTTCACCTGGGTTTGATCTCAGCTCCCACTCACCAGCCAGGCAGAAGCTCAGAACCTGTCAGATATCTTCAGCTCGCTGCTGAAGCTCCTGTAGCCTTCTGTGCACACACTGTGGGCTTCCAGGCATCTGTGGAGTGGTTATTCCCCACCACACAGATGGAGCAGAGCTCTTTCTGACACCTCAAAACACACAGAGGGGCTCCTCTTGCTTCTGTACCCACAGACAGCCCGTGGATGAAGAATGCTCCTAAACCGTGCTAGGTCTAAACAATTTGGCCACTGTGCAGAACAGGAGGAACAAATTAGGACAGCTCCAAGATTAATTTTTGCATGTGATTATTAATAGCAAGCAATGCTGACAGTTACTCACTGCAGCCTGTGGGGAAAATTTCTCTTGGGCAATAACTCCAGACATTGCTGGAAAATCTGAAACATTGCACACAGCATGAAAATATTGAACTAGTCTCTCTTTCTGCAAACAGACGAAAAGGAATTATCAAGTACTCCACTGGCAAGAAACAACAGTTTGTGACACGCAAGGCCACAGAACACCAAGTAGTAACAGCAGAAGAAAAGGAAATCTGCTGTTTGCTTCCATTGCTTGCAGACTCAGAAGTCACTGGTGAGAAAAAGTGTTGACAATTTTAGCACTGGGTTGTTCACAATGGAAATTTTCATTAAAATAAATGAAAACTCAGAATAGAGTAGACAGAATCCCAGAACCACTGTGGCTGGAAAAGCCCTCCAGGATCACCTAGTCTAAGCTGTGCCTGATGCCCACCTTGTCCCCAGCCCAGAGCACTGAGTGCCACCTCCAGCCCCTCCTTGGACACCTCCAGGGATGGGCACTCCAAACCTCCCTGGGCAGCCCCTGCCAAGGCCTGAGCACCCTTTCCATGCAGAAATTCCTCCTGCTGTCCAACCTGAGCCTCCCCTGGCACAGCTTGAGGCCGTTTCCCCTTGTCCTGTCCCTGTTCCCTGGCAGCACAGCCCGACCCCCCCGGCTGTCCCCTCCTGTCAGGTGGAAAGACATCGAGGAAGCCAGCAGAGCCAGCAGCTTAACAGGGATTTCCAACAGCACTCTCCAGGAAGAAGCCAACCAGAGGCTGGCTATGGGAAGGCTGTGGGCATTAAAAAATAAAAGTTAGAAAAAAAACCCCATAAGCTTTTGAATGTATCAAGACTGGGAGCAAGGAATATAAGAACACAGAGCAATACCATCTAAATTTACTGAAAAATTCCCCCACTGTTAAGTCAGAAAATATAATGTACTACTTATTATAGAAAAGTATGACTCAAAGTCCTCTAAGTGATCCTTCAAATAGAAAAAAAAGTTATAGTCTGTTCTAGAAGAAGACTTGTCACTTGTTACATTCAACTCTCTGAAATTCTTTCTGGCTGAAAATTCCTATAAAAATGATACAATATGGGGGTTTTGGTCACTTATAATAAGAAAATAACTTCACATCTCAGACAGGCGAGAATAATTTTCCTATCTTTGCTGCAACATCCCCAGATGCAGTAAATGGAAATTTTCAGCAGCATGCGCTCAGCACAAAAAGCACAATCATCCAATGAAACCAGACATCTAATGACAGAGGTGGTGGAGTATTAATTCCTCCATACAAAGGTATGAAAGAGACTTTTGCCTACCAAAATGGTTCATTTCAAACAAGCAGCAATGGAAATTTTGTGGACTAACAAATGTTTAACAGATCATAAACACCAGACATACTTTACTGCCATCGAAACCATTAATGCTTGAAAAGGTGCTTCCACAAGGAAGGATCCTTCCCAAATGTGCCCAGGGAATGTGTGTTTAGGTAATGGTGGAGGTTAAAACCCACATTCCTCACTGCAATCCCAAATCCCACTGCCTGGGACAAGGACAAGCAGTTAGGGAGAAGCACATTTTCCCTGGAGGCATCACTGCAGGGGCAGCTACAGAACACCAAAGGTGTCCCTGAATCTGCATTTATGACTTGTGAAGTCAGAATTAACTCAATGTCCTACGGAAATATCTGTGCCAACCTCCCTGGTTTAACACAGCAGGTAAAACACAGAACTCACACCGGCCAGAAGGATAAATTACACATTAACTTGGCCTCAGAAATCCGTGAGATCAAACACATGCTGGGCCTGGCTCTTTCACACTAAAAACATATCAAGGTAGAGAGAGCAAGCTGTAATCCAGTGATGAGTTAACCAGGTTTGAGGGGAAAAGAGAGCAGAAATATTCCCTTTCAATGTCTGTACTTCCAAGCAGAGAAAACCAGTCAAGCCAAGCAGAGCCCAACAGGGCGGCAGAGCCAGGATGGGCCAGGGCCTCTCTGCATCTTGGAACCTTTTCCTGAGCAGAGTCTCAACCATGACATTGTCCAAATTCCCAGGCAGCTACTCCTGCTGCAGAAATTCCCCAGGTAACATGGCTCTGCATTCTCAGGCCCACTGCTAGGCAAGGGTCACACTCATAAAGGAGATCTGGAGCTGTTCCAAACACATTCCCTCTCTCCTGGGAGCAGCTCTATGAGATCCCACAGCACTGGCCATAGTTAGGATTTTGACATTACTGATAACATCAGACTTTGATCATCACACCAGCAGGGCAGGGTTTCAGGGCTTGCCAAAGCAAGGGAGTGGCACTCACTCTGAGAAATGTATTTTTCAGAGAACATTGAGCATAAATCTTACAATGACTTCCATGGCACAATCTCCTGCATGTGCAGGAGAGAAAACAGTCAAGGACTGAGTGTTAAAGTCAGATGGGGTTCTAACAGCATCCTCTCTGCCCTCATAAAACTCAGTAAATTCATTTTTAAAATTTCTACATTTCTGTCAATTGTGGTTGGAACTGTTCAAAGTATTCAAAATCTATTGGTGTGAGGGGGAGAAATGAAAACAGATAAGGACACACAGGAGGCTGCATGATCACATAAGTTGTATTTCCACAGATAAAATAAACCAGAAGACCATGAGGAAGGAAAAACAGAAAGACCACAAGTGAATAGACTGGACAGAAACCATCTTACTAAATCAGTTTTGTTATGAACAGGGCAAGCTTGAGGCCTGTTGAAGTCTTAGACATATGCTATGGACTTATTTGAAATTGTGCCTGGGCAGCTGAAAGAGTAAGTTTGAATGTTGTGGTTTGCCAGTCTAAAGAAATCACATTTTTCTGGATTCAGATCTCAGTGAATTTATTCACTGTCAAGTTATACGGAAAAAAATTTTCAGAAGTTGGAAAAAATTAGATAAGATCTTTAGGTCTCAATTAATGCTCAACTGAAATTTTTTCTGAAGCTTTATTGACCAGATTTTCACATCAAATAACCCATAACATGGAACTGAAGATTCAAAAGAAAAAATAAAATAATTCCATGACTTGGTACTATGCCAAGAACATCAGTAGTACAGCAGCAAGGATCAGAAGTCAGACTTTCCCAGTCCTGCCAAATCAAATCCTCTCCTTTTTCAGCTCTCAAATGGAAGCCAAACTCCCCTTTCAGAAGAAAAAAGGAAAGCGTTGCTGCCACACATGAATTAATGGTCACCCTCAGCCTGCTCGACATTCCCCATGATGAAGCCTTTAAGGAAATTATCAACTTCCCTTATCACAAGCACCTTCCAGCTCCACAGGGTGAAAAGAAGAAACAACTATTGGAAAACATAAAACAAAACCAAAAAAAGTAGTATCATATCCTAAAACTAACAAATGTTCCCTTTCTTTTAACTGAGACATCTCTCTTCTCCCTGCACTAAAATAAACCCTTAAAACATTCAGAACAAAGGAAAAGCTAAAAAGAAAACAAAAGAAAAATCCCAAATTTTTAATCATGGTTCCACAGATTTCAGGAGAAATAGCATGAAATGTAGCAATGCTTTATTGCTGTTACTTTCTTCCCCCCTTCTTCATGCTTCACTAAGTACATGCATACAGCTTGTTTTCCTAAAAAAATGGGAAAAAACACCAAAAAGCCACCAAAAAAACATGTTGAGCTTTTTATACTACTGTTTCACTGCTTTTGACAATGTTTCATATGAAAAGGGCACAGTTTATAGAAAAGGCCTCTAGGGATTACCAATAAGATTAATTCTACTAGGTTAGTAACTAATAATTATGATAACAACAATAATAATAATAACCACTATAATAATAATAATAATAATAATAATAATAATAATAATAATAGTAATCTTTCAACATGTCTGTCTACAAATAATGAGGAAAGCCTACCATCGTTCTCAAGAGAATAAACAAACCAGGTTGCAAAAGATACCAAACACACTTCCAGCACTTAATTTTTGACAAAGTATCAGTTTAGCAAACACACCTTTTAAAAATTATTCCACCAAACAATAAATGATTACTCATATCTGTACCTGTATAAATGCCCTATGAGCAGATTTAACAGAAAGCAAACAAAAAGCAACACACTCCTTCTTTCCTCCATGAAAAAAGGCTGCAGTCTTTAGGATGACACAAGTGAAATGATGCAGGAGGTTATGTGGGTGTTAATGGGGACTATAATTCTACAAACAGCCAAAATTGACCTGAAGTAATTTACAGGCCCAGTAAAACAGGAGGAAAATGCCAATGATGGACCAGTCAAACCCAGCAAAATGACCTGTAAAGCATCACCAGGGCAGAATGGGTCTGTGTTGGCTTTCCCCAGAGAGCTGATGACAAACACTTCATCAGGTGTTACAACCTTTCCCAAAGTTACCTCCAGGAAAGGGTCCCTTCTGTCTCTCCCTTTGACCTGCCATATTGCTAACATCTGGACAATATACACATATTTCTAAAACAAAGGCAGGTTCAGAACACTGCAAACTCGGATTTATTTGGAAAAAAATTATGCCCAAGTTCTTCAGCAGTTTAAATTGCAGTTCTCCAAAATGCAAACCTTCACCCAAAGACATTACGAAATGTCACCTCTGATGCTATCTGGTCCTCTACACAACTCACCTCTGTTTTATTGTGTCCTCTGCAAGAGAACCAAACCATCCTGCTTGGCTCCAAATTCCATTTTGATTTCTAATTTCAAAAACCCAATGCAAGACAATTCTTTGGTTACCTGTGTTGTTGAGTCTGTGTTCATGCTCCTTCCCTGCAGAAAGAATGTGGCTTTGCTTTGGCTCTGTGAGCTTTTTAATTTTCTAAAGCCTAGTCTTTTTCTTCTCTGTACGGTCATTCAGGCTTTTACCAAAGAAAGAACAAAGATATAAATATGTGTAGTAAGCACAGGAATGATTTTGTGCAAGACATTTTTCCTAGATAACAATTTTTTCTCTTACACTGTCAACAGAAAAACCTGGGGTGCTCAGATGAGAAGGCTCCCTCATGGCAGCCCTCCAAGAAAAGCATCAGAGCCTCAGCTCCCCTCCATGCCCTGTTAAAGGCTTGAGTGAATTCAGAACAGGGGAAGAGTCTGGGTCTCCACACAGTCCTGAGGCTGTTTCAGACTGGAATCTGGGAGAAGGAGCAGAAACAGCCCTTCAAGGCAGTCCTGGGCCTGAGAAAGTTTCAGGAGAAGGGCTGGGAAACAACATAGCAGAGAAAAATTACTAACCAGGACAAGTATGGAGGAAACTTTGCAAATGAGCAGTGATGTTGATAAGAAATGGAAATTAATTGAATTTGGAAGAGTTCTGTAATGGTTGTAACAGAGATCCAAGCCCCATCCCTCTAATGTGCTTCTGCCAGGAGACACTTTCTGTCTTGTCCTGAGGAACGGGTGAGGATCCCACCACGAACACACCCAAACTGCCCAAACCCCATTCCCATGCACCCCTTTGAGCCTGTGCCATGGCCAGAGGGCAGTGCACAAACAGCCCAGCCCTCAGTGCCACCATTTCCATGACACTCATGGTGTCTCCTGAAACTGAGACTTCTCGCTGTCCCAATTCCTCTTGCAAACCAGCCCAAGTCTTCACTCCTACCACAAAAATCTCGGCAGACTCCATCCTTTCCCCATCCATCTTCCAGTAATGTCAAAGATGCCTTTTTGGTCTTTCTACCCAATGTCATCAAAATCCACCAGAAACCCTGCAGAACCCCTGCCCTTCCCTAACAGCTGTCTTCAACATTTGAAAGATGGGGTTTGGACGAGAACAGAACTCAGAAGATTAATCTTCTCTCCAGCTGGACTTTGATCAAAGCTTTTAGGCACAAACTCCCAGAATTCTTTTCCTGACACACACTGCATCCTGCTCATGTCATACAGTCCATTTTAGGGCTCCACAGATGCACAGATCTTACTCCCAGTTTCAGCTTAGGTACCAACATCTGCCACAATAATATTTTCATTCATGGTTCCAACTTCCTCTTTCTCAGGTGTTATTCACACTTTAAGTCAAAAAGGAAGCATTTGGTATTAACTTGACAAACTCATTTGTTTTAAGTTTTGGATATAATTTTTTGGGAGCTTTCCCTTTTTAACTTAGGGCAAGCCCTTTGCTATGACAGAACTTGATCACAAAATTATGTAGTGTGGAAAAGACCTCTTAGGTCATCAAGGCCAACAATTAATCTAACACTGCCAAACTGAGATTTTACTTTCTTTAAGGAAACAGCCACTCAGCCAGTTTCTCAGGGATGTTTCTCTTTATTCCTTTTTAATTTATATTTTCTTTAAAGATATTGGCAGTAAATGACCAAAAATGCTGTGCAAGGATTATTAACTTGGGTAAAGAATGAAGCTGAGGAGAAATAATGCTCAGTTTTTAGCTGTTTTATACTGCAGGGCTGCAGTTAAATTTGTCCATCAAAAATGGATGGTGTTGTGCCTGTGGGCTGCAATTCTCAGCTAATCTGAGTAAAGAAAGTGATTTTACTTTTGAGTCAAGATTTTCATGCATTGTTTTTCCCTTCTTTAGCAAGAAGGAGCAGCCTTGTGAAGCAGTACATCTTTTATAATTTCTTTTGTTCGAAAGAGATGAGAAAGATCAGGAAGGCCCCCGGACTTCAGTCTACATTTCTACAGCTGTTGGCAAGTTGTGATCTTGATGACATAAAAAAAATAGTAAAACAATTTCCTCACAGCAACTTCCTCAGTAACAACCAACAACACCAAAGCATTCTTTTCACCATACTCATCAATTTTCTAGTTCTTCACTTGTGCACTGTGAAAAAAGCCTCCAAACACCTATGTAAAGGATGTAGTAGGAAAAGATTTGATGGTGAAAGATATTTCAGCATTGCTGGGACAGCGTAAAAAGTAAACAGCTTAGATTGCAGATGACATCTCTGGGTTTGAATAATTCGTTCTCTTGCCATATGCTCTTTTCAGACTCACAAAAACCTGAACAAACTGAAGTAGCAGCTCACTGTGCTGCTTGAGCACCAATGCCACTGCAACACAGCCTGGTGTTATTGGCTTGACTATTAAGGTTAGAGGTTATGCCTCTGGAAAACCCAAAATTTCCATCTAAATAATATCTAACATTAAACTGAAGAATGCTGAAGCCCGCCTTCTACAAATACTCACCACAAGCTGTTACCCCAAGTTCAATTTCTCAACTTGCCAACAACTTTTTTACAGTTTTTCTCAGTGTTGGAAAAGGGGTGCAGATACCTAATTATTGTACCCACATTCCTAAATTTTGACACCTTCAAAACATCCAATGCTTGGAGTGATTATTCTTAATTTAAAAATAAGGTTAATCAAAATATTTCAAAAGAGTTATAACCCTCAAGATTATCAGTCAAATATCCTTTACATTATTCTTACCTTACTTACCATCTTAAATGCCTTGGACAGCTTTCCCCAAAAAAAATGGGAAAACTGGTGGGGGGTTTGAAAAGGCTGCCAATAGCACAAAATAAAAGGTGGGAACAAATGGCCCAGGAAGCATCCCAGGATGCGTGTTCAGATTTGTCATACAACCCATTCCCAATATAACCCAGAAAGAGGATGTGATGGTGAGAGGCAAATTTTGCATCTAAACATCATTTGAGGTTACACACGCTTGGAGCTGAACCACACAAAATCCTTCTAAGCTTCTACTCAAACCCTCAAGGATGTCAGAAATGGTGACAATTATTGGATAGCTGTGACAGGCTGCCAGTGGCACTGGTGTGATGGAAGGGGAGGGGAGCATCCATTGAGTGGCAGAAGATTAGCCCACTTTTCTCAGAAAATCTTTCCACTTTCCCCCCTGACAGACATTCCTGAAGCCCTAAAATCCATCCCTAACCAGATGCAGAAACACTTGGCTGAATGACTTGAATAAGACTAAGTAAGATCTCTGAAAACCAGTTTGCATTTTCTAAGGGAGAACAGCATTAATGACCTCCAGCCTAGGGAGACTGAAAAAATTACTTCTTTTCAAACCAAATTACAGGACGCACCTCCAAATAGACGCTGGTTTTTTTGGCTTTAATAATCTATTGAAAGGAAAACTCCAAAAACATTTTTACTGAATGCATCTCTCAATAGGGAGAATTATTCACTTCATAACATGATAGAGAAAAAAACTCATGGAGTTGAAAAAAAAATTCCTGGGTGCTCTGCCATTGCTGAGGTGCAAGATGCTGTCCTTGTTTTTAAGTTGCAGTGGGGTTGATTTGCCACTGTGAAAGCCGGCCCAAGGAACGGGCCTCTGAGATCCAGCAGCATTTGTCATGCAGCTTTTAGTTTTAGGTTATAAACACTGAATTGACAAGGCTCAAAATACCTTTTAAAGACTGAAAGAAATTATTCATTTTTTATTCATAGAATCCTGGACTGGTTTGGGCTGGAAAGGACTTCTCATTCCACCCCCTCCCAAGAGCAGGGACACCACCTTCCACTATTCCATCCAACCTGGCCTTGGACACTTTTCTTACACAACGTTTCTTACTCTACTCTTACAATGAATTCAAAGCAAAATTTTCCCCTCAAGCTAAGGCTCCCTACTACATCTCTGGGACACAGAGTGTTTGCTGTTAGAATCCAGAATAAAACCTATGTATACTCCTGGCTTTATCTTGCAGTTTTATATTCCACAGCTATTAAAATAATGACAATCCTGAAAGGAAAGACTATTTGCTAGCAAGCCACACTGAGGTTTGTCCCTTCAAGGAACAGATGTGTAGAGAGCAGGAACATTCCAGATCTCTGATCTGCATCCATGGAGGCTGCACTGTGCTCCTCAGCACAAACACATTCACTATAACATTGATATGATATATGAGTATAATCCTTGGGATTAGCCAGCAGCTTTCACAGAATCACATCAAGGTTGGGAGAGACCTCCAAGGGGACCAAGTCCAACTATCATCACCCCTAAACTATGTCTTCAAGTAACACATCCAGATACCACCTCTTGAACACTTCCAGAGATAGTGACTCCACCACTGAACAGCAAAACTCATTCCAATGCCTGACTTGTCTTTCAGGGATTTTTTTTCCCCTAGAATCCAATCTTGGCAGCCTCCACATCATCCTTTCTTCAGAAAGAAAGAAGGATTTCATACATCCAAAGCAAGCTAAGCTCTGTGATCTACTCCCTCTGAAGACATCCCTTCTTCCTGGCCATTTCCCTGGAGAGTCTGATTTATAAGAAAACAAACCAAGTGTTTCTCACATTCCAGGAAAAGCACTCCTCCAGCTTGAAATCATAGCATTATATTATCATCTATATACTGTAGAACCTATTTTTTATTTAGATTTTAACCATGCCATGCTTACAGCTAGTTCTGTAAAAAACCTGCTGCAATCCATATCCTTGAGCCCAAACTTTCTAATGCCAAGCTCTTCCAGGCTAAAAGGCAATAGGAAATAAATCACTCTTCAATGCTGATCGCAGTACAGGATGTTGTAGTTATTCAGATTTATATCAACATATTTAAAAATATATAAAAATAAATCATTACTCCTATAAAATAAAAAGGTGACCCTTATTTGTACCTTTACCAAATGCCTAAACTCTACCAATATTTCTAGAACATGATAATTTATTTTTTCATTTATACTAAACTAACACTGAACACAGGGGTAATATCCTAACTTGTATAAAAATAAATAATGCAAATCCCAGTATTAACCCAGTTAGATCCTGCTTTAAGCAGGCAGGTTTAACATTGGACCCCTGCACTAGGAAATATCTTAGAGTACAAGAAACACAGTTCAACCCAACATCCCCAAATCTGATGCCCCAACCCAATACTTTGTTCCAAGGCAGGACTGTTTAATGTCTGGAATGTTTCACTGAGAAAGAAGCAGGAGGAGGAGAAAGCTGCACACTTGTAAATCTGGGAAACACTGGGTAATGGCATTTTCATGTGAACGTTTCCCTCAGACAGGCCTTTACATAAACCCTCTGCAGTTTATCTGAGTCTTTCCAACTCAGAGGCATAATTTGGCCATTTGGAAGCAAACCCAAATAATCAGTGGACCAAGAAATCTTACGATATGAACATACATGCCCACATAGCAGGGAATAGCACCCTCCTCCCCTAGAGGGTGCTGGGCACTGCCCAAACTCCCCAGGGAATGGGCTTGACCCCGCGGCTGCCAGAGCTCCAGGAGCTTTTGGACACTGCACGTAGGGATGCCCAGGGTGGGATTGTTTGGGTGTCTGTGCAGGGCAGGGGCTGGACTGGATGTTCCTCCCAGCTCAGGATATTCAGGGATTCTGTGATTCTAGAAATGATATTGGTGCTGGTTTGGGTCATGCCTGTCCTCAGCCCCTCACGTTTATGTTAAAATATAAATCAGTGCCTTCTCTTGAAGTAGGGAATTCATAAAGTAGTCAAGCTTCCTAATAAATCAATACCTCATTGCACATATCAAAATTTACTGCTCCTACTTTCTAGACTGGGCTGATTGAGGAAAATAAAGTTTTCTCTGCAGCTGAAACATGTTCCAGTACAAATGAAATTAAGAGCTACAGTTTAAGTTCATTATACAGCATTTCATTTGCAAAACTCTGCCTGCCCTTTCTTCAATTAATTCTGGATTACATGCTAATCAGAAGTGTTAACACCCTTTTGTTCAGAAAATCGGGAGGCACTGAAAGAACATTCCAACGGATTTCATTCCTTCTTCAGCAATTATCATGTAATAATTAACTTCAAGAAGCAGTTATGTGTCTCATTACAAATCATTCAGACACCAGATTGCCACACTCCCATTTCTGTGCATTTCTTTCCCTTTCTTCCTTGCAATTTTGCCGCATAATCTACCGGCCAAGAAATTTATTGTGACATTTTCCTTTACTTCTGTATAAAGATACATAACAGTAGACTGACTGTTTCGTTTTTTTTTAAACTTCTTAGGATCCTCTATCTTCAGAGAAAGGCTACTTTTCCATTCACTACTAGGCTAAGAGAATGGAATCTAAGAATCACCAGAGATTTGCAAAATATTAACAGGGACAGAATAAAAACAGGAGAACTGCAGAGCTATAAGGGATCTTTAGGTATTTATTTCTTGCTCTTTAAAAGCAGGATAAGTTATATCCAAAACAATACAAACCCACAAACATTTGTCCAAAATGCTGTTTGAAAGCACTGATAGCAGAGGTCTCATAGTCATGATCCTTCATTTCCATGTTTAGGTCTGCCAACACCCAGAACCCTTTTTCTTGAGCCCTTACTCCTCCACCCGCTATTTCTTTCTTTGCCAAAACAACAGAGCTCTGTCTCCCAGGACAGCTCCACATCTCTAATTTCTCCTCTTTTGCCTCACATTAGTACACACAATTCTTCCACATTTTCTAGATTTCTCAGAGTCTTGGCTGACATTTGGCTTTGGCAGCTGCTGGACCATTGACCTTGCATGAGTTTTCATTCACTGTGTCTCCAAAGGTTGTTGTCTCAAACTGAGGCCTGGCAGCCACTCCCAAAACACATTACTGTGGACTGTGTTTGCCAGACTTCAGTACCCTGCCCAGATCCCTCTTTCATTCCAGCCTGTTTATTTCAGGCTCTTAACTGGGGAAAATCCTCCTGATGTGGAAGCCTCAAAACACTTCCACTCTCTTCCTTCCTCAATGCTCAGTGTTCAAAAAAAAAAAAAAGCAAATCCCACTAGGAATGGCATTAATTAAAAAGCTGAATAGGACTGGATCAGAAAAAGACTACTTTCCCTCCATCTGGGTTGTGCATCAGGTGTGAACTTGTGGAAACTGCTCTGAACACCTTCTGAAAGCTGCAGGCTTGGAGGAGAGCCGAGAGCAGTTTCCATGCTCCAGTGGTTTTTCACTCCATGCTTCCTTGCCACCAGTCAAGATCCACTCTGTCCTCCCCATTCTCTTACTACATTATAAGAGTATGGGAGGAGAAAAAAACTTTTCTGTCAATTATGAAGTTTCACTGGTTGAAAACTCCTGAATTTATGAACATTAGAAAATTCTGAGGATACTGGAAACAAGCCAAAGAATAAAATAAGCAATGCTTAGTATGGAAGATAAATAATCCCATCTGCCAGTCTGAAATGCTCACACCTTTTTAATGTCATTTGTCACAAATATTAGACATGACAACATATTCAGGCCAGCTTTAGAAGCACAAAATGCAAAAATGGGTGGGGAAAGGGAAAACCCCAGCTACAGAATATTAGGCTTGTAAGAATTATTCAGATCAGCAGGGTTAGGTCAAAGTTATTTTTCTTACCTTAGGAACTACCAGAAGCAAGCCCCAAACTGAGAGAGGACTCAAGATGTCCCCAAGGGCTACAGAAGGATAATCTTAAAAATCAGAGGAAGAAGGATTCAAGGAATTAGAGATCAGTAAGCTTAACTTTGCTCCCCAGAAAGAAATCAGGACACATTATTAATCAATTTAGAGGTACCTAGGGAATAATAAATGGGCAGCAAACAGCCAGTGTGAATTTGTCAAGCGCAAATCATGTCAAACCAACTTCTTTTCTATCTCTGAAAGAGTAACCAGGGCATTAATATGAAAGGACTTCTCTAAGGCCTCTACCACTTTTCTTCAGGAAATGTGAGCTAAGTTCTTCAATTAGGTAAAAAGGCAAAAGAGTAGTTTTTAAAATGTTCTCTTTCAACCTGAAGGATGTTTCAAGTACAGTTCTGAAGAGATACGTCCTGTGTTCTCTAGTATCTTCACTAATGATTTAGAGAATGAGTTCTAGAGGAGATTTACAAAGTTATGCAGAAGATGATAATGAAAAGGGTAAAAATAGCTCTGAAAAACAAGATCAAATTTGAAGCTATCTTGTGAAACTGGAAGAGAAATTCAAAACTCTGATCAAACAAGCCAGGAGAGGTTATAGAGGGTGGAGTTCAGGCAAAACTTTCAATGCTTCAGGAGCCAGCACAGCCCCAGCACAAGGCACCTGGGGAGTTCACAAATCTCTTCCATTAGAGAAAATTTAGGCAAACATCTGTCAGTGTCTGTGTTCCTGCCTCAGGACAGGGAGGCCAACCATGCTGAACTCCCCAAGAGCCTTCCAGCCCTAACCCAGGTAATTCCCTTTGGTACAGGAGGAGCTGGTTCCAAGAAAGAGAACACACCAGGGGGAATATCTTCAGGGACTCACTTGCTCTTACAGGAGAAGCCAGCTAAGCCCCAGCCTGCCAAGCACAGCGACTCCTGAACTGATACCCAAAGGAGAAACACAGGGAAAATGCGTCAGCAGCATCACTGGAAACGCCTGTTTGGATGAAAGCTTTTACTTTGTAACTTTTAACAACAGAAATGTTATAATATATATAATATTATATAGGTTAATATAAATGTACTAAATGCATTTTAGAAGTAGCTACAAGCTTTCTTTCTGTTTTTATTCTGTAACTGTGCTAGAAACACAAGTTCTAGAGAAGATGTGAAGTTTCTGTTATCAGTTAGAATATGTTCAAGGTTTCAGGTTATTTTAACCAGCTACAAGAACTCACTTGCCCTGCTGCTGTTCCAACTGAGCATTTCTTTCCTCCCCTTTTCTCAGAAAAAGATGGAAGACAACAATCAATGACATTCTCACAGTGCACTGGGTGTTTTTTAATAATAAAAATCTCAAAGATGGAAACACTGCATTTTGGTAATTCACAACACTGTGACGAATTAATCTATCAAAAAAACCCCAATCAAACAAAACCGCAATACTTCATCAACCAGCTCTTTCTTCAGCCCTAACAAGTTTGGGTTGATTTCTAAGCCCTTATTAGCACCCACATGCAGTCTAGCCGAGTGCTATTCTTATCTTCAGATGCAAACACAACATCTTGTGCAATTTGATGGACTAGAACAAGAGCTTTAAATGCCATACTTTTTACTCATGGATGTTTACAGGGAACTCCTTTCCTCCCCCAATGCAGGACATAATATCAATCGGGTTATATGCAAACATAGTCTGACAGAGTCCCTCTTTCTGAGGGCTACTTTCATAGTTTCCACATTTATCTTAGCTTTTTTTAACACTGAAGAATTGTAGCTGCAGCATGAATTCCTTTTAGAGCCATTTAATATATCAGAGTAAATATTAAATACGAAGTGAAAGTAGAAAAATCAAGGATCTAGGGGTTTGAGTTATTTTTGTCCCTGACCTCCTTCAGCTTAAGGCCATTCCTCCCCATCCTGTCACTCCAGGACCTTGTCCCAGGTCCCTCTCCCTGTCACTCTTGGAGCCCCTTCAGACACTGCAAGGCACTTAAGGGCCTCCCTGGAGACATTCCTTATCGAAGCTGGACAACCCCAATTAAGGGAAATTTCCATTTTATTCTCCTAATTCATTCCTAATTAAACAGAGAGACTTGTATCAACTTTTTTGTTCTTCCTTTCCAAAGAGGTGAGGAGCCCCTCCTAATTCCAGGAAGAAATTGTCTGTACAACATAAGCCCTAACTCAGTTCGGTTTCCAGCACAATGATCAAAATACAAAAATACATCCATTCAAATTTCCCCTGGGAAAGCTTCCCCCAACCCTCAGAAGTCCCAAGAGCTATTAAGATGAGGTTGTTGGTTGGAGACAGAGACAACACGAATTCACTGAGGGTCAAATAAACAGCACTGAGTTTATTATGGCCTCCCCTTTTATGGGAGGTTTGAATTTCCTGGGCTTACACATGCGCTTGGCTGAGGTATTAACACCCCCCAGCTCCCTGGCCAATGATACATCTGCATTTAGGGCTAAATGAGATGGGCTGAGGGTCCCTGTGTAAGTTTGAATCCACCCTGTCCTTGTTCACCCAGGGACCTGTTTAAGCTAGGCTAGCCGAACTGGGTTTCTTATTTATGGCCAAATTATTTGCCTGGCTACAGACTAGCTGTGCTGTGACAAGGAACCAAGAGGTTTCCTTAAAACCCAGCAATAACTCCAGCCACAGCTCAGTGAGAGCCATGCTGGACTCAGGGAATTGCTCCAAGCACACAGTCAGCAGAAGTAAATGTGGGAAACATGATTAAAATTGCCCGTTGGAAGGAAAAGTTTCAGATGGAAGAGATGGATCAGCTTCCAGACCAGTTCACACGTTCCAAAACCACTTTGCCTACTGTGTTTTGTCAAGAAATAAAATAACTGTGGCTTTCAACATCAGCCTCTCTAGGCAAAGAGGAACTGGTGAAATAAGCCCAGGAAAGCTAAAACAAATTATTTCAGTCACCCAACATGATACTGGGCCAAAAAAATTAACATTCCAATGAAAAATGGAAGATCTGTTTTTACACTGGTGGCAGGATTAATACAGTTATTTTGACATGTACAAAATGCGTCTTTTTTCAATATTAAAAAAAATTTAACTTTTCACTAAAAAATTAAATTCACATCAAAAGCCACTGCAAGCAGTTTCTCTCTGCACTGATCACAAATCTTCCAACGTAGGGATTTCTCAAGTAAAGCAGGTATTTGGCACAGCAGAAAAAAGAAAGAGGTCCCAGTCCCCAGCTGTGCCTTGCCCACCAACATATTTTTATTAATTTTAGGCTACTTTAAAAATATTCCATACACAAACTTAGCAAAATTTAATAGGATTTAGAGAGAAAATAAAAAGGTACCAGTTTAAAGATTTTTTTTAAAAATTGTATTCCTTTTAATTTCCCAGAGCATGTCCCACTGTGTTTAATCCTGGAATCATTAAGGTTGGAAGAGACAGTGAGTCCCACTGCCAACCCATAACCACCCCTAAACTATGTCCCCAAGAGTCACCTCCAGCAGAGCCATTGCTTCAAGCCAGCCCTGCGTGGAAGAACGGGCCCCTTATTGCCAAATGTCTTCATAAGCACATAATGCTACAGGACAGCCATGAGCAGGCAACATAAAGAGATTTTTAGGGCCTTCTTTGTTTGAAAGAAGGCTAGACCTACATGCAGAGCTCCCAGGGCCTTGCTCTGAACACTATTTCAAATCCTGTCACTCTGGCACTACGGAAGAGACTGCTACTAACATGCAGAACTTTCCTGATTAACTCAGCATTATTTCTTTCCCAGGTCCTGTCATCATTTCTCATTAAAAATAATTTCATTGCACAGCTGTCCTATTGACTTATAAAGTACTAAAGGATGTCAAAACCTGGCACAGTGTCACTTTTGCAGACAAAAATACAACTGCTGGAACTCAATCATTAATTTCCACCTCTTTTAGGAGGCTGTGTGCTACCTGTCAAAAAGATACTACTGGAAACTGCACTGTGACCAAGACAGTGAGTGACAGCGACACCAATCACCTCAGGTTAGCAAACATCAGACATGTGGCAGGAGGCACAGCTTCAGCAGAGATTTTGGGCTAAAAAGGAACTGATGGGGAAATGCCAGAGGGGATGGAAGAAGTGCTGGTGCTTGGGGCAATACCAGGGATCAATCCAGGCTGGGGACGAGCAGCTGGAGCAGTCCTGGAGAAGGACCTGGGGGTGCTGTGGGTGAGAGCTGGGACCCAGAACCCCCCTGTGCCCTGGGCTGAGCCCCCAGT
>JAOTQZ010000297.1:4375756-4392429 GCA_026546895.1 Pogonocichla stellata
CATTTGCTGTGAGAGAAGCCTCTTGTGTCTCCCGAGCCAGGGAATGCCTTTCAGGGTCTCCACATTTCCCTTCAGCTCCAGAAACCATCTTGTGGTCTCCTTTTTCAGGAGAGGGAAACCCAACCTTTGGGCAAGTGGCTTTGCAGTTTAAGCCACAATCAAAATCAATATGCTGCAGGTGGAGCTTCTGGAAGGTGTGAGTGCAAAGAACACTGGAGCAGGCCATCTCCTCCCCAGATGCTCAGTAACAGATTTGTGTCCTGTGGAGGCTGGCCGAGGTCCCAGCCAGCAGCACACTGTGGGGACAGTGCCAGGACATGCCAGCATCAGCAGCTCACCAGCTGTGGCCCTGCTGGAAAAAAAGGGGCAGGGCACACTCAGCCAAAAGCACAGCAGAGCACAAGGGAACAGCTGCTGCTCAGGAATTTTTAGTTGCTCCCACAAGTTGGGAGACAAACTCAGCCACTGTCATCCCTGTCACCCTTCCCTGCACCACCAGGGCCCCACAGCAGCCTCCGGCTCTCTTTTTCATTTTCATTTTCATTGTCCCCTTTCCCCAGAGCCCTTTGTGCCACACAGGCCTGTGGGCACTGAGCCCCAGCCACTGATGGAAAAGGATGTGGCCACAGGGCCTCCTTATTTAATTCATCTTAGTCTCCCTCAGCAGTTCCGCCCCAGACGATCCCGACAAACTCCAAGACAAGAAACAAGACCATGAGGGAGAGAGCCTCCAGAAAGCAGGAATCTAAGTACAGAACCAGGGATGGCCAGTCCTCAATTCAAGCTCTGGATTCCTCAGCGAGGTGGCACAAACCAAACTCAACCCCTCTGGAAACAGAACAAAGCTGAGGCCAGCAAGGTCTGGAGAGGCCAGGTACTACCAGCAGCATATTTAAGATTTTTTGGACAGCAAATCAGACATTTTTCGGTAACAATAATGAAAAACACCCACATTTTACCATTTAACCTTCTTCCTCCAGTCTTTGTACCTGCATCCACCAGTGCTAACTTCCATCAGAAAGCATGAGGGACTTTCAGACTCCATGGGATAGTTGAAAACACTGTTCACTTCTACCTTAAAATTCATACAATTCCTGCTCCCTTTTCCCAAGCCTGACAGTTTGCTGACAGGCTAAGAAGGGAAGCGACCCCTGTCTGAAAAAACACTTTCCAAAGAGGCATCAGGCTGCATAAAAATGGCTACAATTTTGTAAAACCTCACATTCAATTTACTCTGAAGCAAATTTTAAGTACATAAATCTCTTTCCATAAATTATTACTGTGTGCTACTGGACACAGCTGCCATTGGGATGTTTTTGGCAGACTTCTCATGAAACAAATATAAAAATTTATTTGGCAGCTCCAAGTTAAAAGAATAGTAAGTTTTATTTTGATTATGTGCTTTGAAATGACATTCACACACTGTCCCCATCATGGGCATCTGGCATGCCAGGAAAAGCAGTCTGATGCATGCTGGCAGCCAACAGCCTTTGCTTATGCCCACTCCAGCACTCATGTGTGGGGATCTGGGGAGCAGGGGGGGTTCTATTTGTTTCATTTTTATTTTGTTTTAAAAAATAAGCAGGAGGATCTGCTCCCTGTGGAGGAACTTGTTAGCAGAAAGCCACTCATACCATTCCAAGTATTTTGCTATCATTCCAGTTCCACCCATCAACCAACACACACAGCTTTTCAGATGTGCACAACAGAGAACAAGCACTTATCTGAGCCATCAGTCAAGGTTTGGTGCCATGAAAGTCCTAAAATTCAGTAGCAGGTCCCCTCAAGGTGGGCTGAAGGCACAAAATTCTAAGGGTTATTTATGTAGTTTATCCTTCATTATATCCTCTCCCTTTCAAAATATATTTACAGAGAAAAAGCCTCCAAATAATTCTGAAATTCTAGCACTAGATTTCTTCTTGGAAAATTTGGATTACAAAAATTAATTGTTTTAGGGGCACAGAGTTCTGAGGGAAATTTCTTTGCCAAATGCAATAAAGCCAGGATGTTTCCCACAGCTATCTATAACAACCCTTCCTGTAAGTCCCCTGTTACTCAGCATCATATTATTGCATCATAGTCTGACATCACCATGTCCCTGTCAGACTGTCAGGATGATGCAACAGAGTTTATTCACAGCTCCACTTTCGGACAAAAACGATATTTCAATCTCATTATCTCCCCATTAACTGATGGTAACAGAGGTCTTGTGTCAGATCAACACAGGCAGCGCTATATCCCTCAGGTGTCCTGCAAAAATTCATGGAATACTAGATGTGGGAAATAGAAAAGGTAGAAAACTCTCAGAAAGCTGTGTGAAAGCAAATCTCAGAATGGAAGAATGCAAGAATGCTGAAGATGCAAGGACAAGAAAAAATAAGGCTATGAGCTGTCTAGAGACAGACCTTAAGAAAATGTTAAGCAAGACAGTAGAAACACGTAAGGTTAATAATTAATCTTTATCCATTGTTTTTAAGCTATTACAAGCAAGCATTGTTCAAAGCAAGAAGTACATGCAGCTTTAATAACTGGCTTAAGCAAATGGTTGTCAGCTTTTAACATTATGTTATTGGCTAGAGAGTTGTTAAAAGACCTTGTAACGAAAATAATTTTGGCGGTTGTGGTCATAGCGAGGGCTTTCACCATCTCCCATGTCTCACTCTACAAAATGAGGCTGATACCCTGACGAAATAAAAGCTCTAAGACTGCAATACCTGCAGCTCTGTCCTGTTGTTGCTGTATATATACTGTAATAATATAATAACTAAGAAAATCCAACATTTTGAGACTTAAAAAGCCAGAAACCAAACCTTGTAAGTGTGCTGAGGGATAAACATCATCACTATACATGACAGTGGAGGCACAACTGACAGCACTGTCGGTCCCTTATTATCTTAAAAACTTATCATGCCTTTTCTCTGTGGACTTCTTACAGGCAGCTCCACACTGCATTGACTCCTTCTCTCTTCCTTCTGCATGACCAGCTAACTCTATCCTGTCCCTTATACAACTGCCTAACCCTCTGTCCCTCTCACAACCCTTCCTCCTCACAGCATGGCCAGCAGACCTGAACTGCAGCACATTCAACTCCAAATAACTCTCCACCAGTTAACCCACTCTTTTATAACACTTGTTCTCATTGGCCAGGCAAGGTTGTTTCCACTCTGGTAATTAGTACAACTGTAATTCATCAGGGGAGACTGCCTTCAGCACTATCCTTACAAACCATCCTCCCACATAGACATAGCAGTAATTACGATGCAGCCCCGCTTTTTAAATTTTATTGTGGTTCCTGCAATTAGCTCGGTACAGCTACTGACATAAATCATGTTATAGCTTCATCATAGTCAAAAATCCATTACCCACTGTGCCACATGGTGAAAGCTATGACAGGATTTTCAAATGCTCATTTTGTTTATTTTTCTCCCCCAGCTGACAGTTTGTGTCACTACTATCACCCCTCACTCCTCCAATTGCAACCACAAGCAGTCAATTCCCACGTAATACCTGTTAGCACACCCTTCCCTCAATAAATCTTAGCATCTGGTGTCCTTCCTGCAATTTTTATTGCATGGCCTTTTCACTAATCCAGGACTTAATAAGAGGATCTCACAGCTGCTATTTTTGCAGCTTCCTGGACAGGAGCAAAACTTTTCTCTTGTACCCACTTTATCTGTTACTTTAAATTATATTGATGCTATTTTGCAAATGCACAAGAAGTGAATTGTCACTCCTTTCATTACACATTTTTCCCAAGTCTAAACCATCACTAATAACTGGTTTTCCATTAAAACAGTATCACATCAATTAGGCAGAATCCTAAAAATATTTGCCAAAAGAGCTCTTTACACTTCCTTTCCGCTAGAAAGCAAAGAAATAACAGGATCTGCTCATTTTAAAGGGCCCTCTTCACTTTTAATCTTTCGCCTTTTCTTGGGACACTAAAAATAGGTGGGAATTGCAAATTGCTCAGTGATCTATCAAGAATCAGTCCTAGAATTGCACAGGAGCCCCTGACAGCCTTTCCCACTAAATCATGAGTTACCCATTAAGCAGCAGTTCTTTCCATCATTGAGCTACAGTCACTGATGGCAACCAAAAATCTCAGTGTTCTGTAGCCTTCCCGATCAACATCAGTGCCAAGGAACCTCACAGGATCAACTGCTGAGACAGATGAGGGAAACAAAGACATCCTGACATCCAACCTGAGCCTCCCCTGGCACAGCTTGAGGCTGTTTCCCCTTGCCCTGTCCCTGTTCCCTGGCAGCAGAGTCCGAACCCCTTGACTGCTCACTCCTGTCAGGGAAGCCAGAAGGTCCTCCCTGAGCCTCCTTTGCTCCAGGCTAAAGAATGGACACTTCCCATCCTTTTCCTCCTCTCAGTCTCAAATTTCTGGACACCATTATTTTGTTTTCCTTCTCAACACACTCCTTCAAATCCAAAAATCCTCTGGCTTGGTGTCAGTGTGGCACAACGTGAAAAGATGAGAGCTCACGCCAATAAAGGGGACAGTGACACATCCCAGCAGGCTTCTCCTGGGAACAGGGAGAGGCAGGAGGAGGGACACCCCATGACCAGCAGTCATGAACTTGCTAAGTGACCCGTGAAGCACAAAAGCAGCCAGCAAACTGCTCCTAAGAAGCAGTGAGATAAAAAAGAGGTGTCCTACTGAAAAACACCACTGTTTAGGACAACAAAAACAGGGTAAAATATAGTTTTTTCCTCTTTTCCTTCTTCACAGGTTTTACAACCAAGAGCATCAGATCCATCTGGAGGCTAAGTGCCCCACACCTTGCAACCTGCTTTACCTGTGCTGAAATGTGTTACCTCCTGTGTTGATACAGCAACTAAAGTGTGCATTGTGCTTTGTGCTCCTGCATTTCAACAGTCTGCCTAGCTTCAAAGGACTCAATCATAGGTATTTTCTGGCACATAGAATCAGACTCACAGAAGGTTTTGGGCTGGAAGGGAGACGTTAAGGCCCAGCCCATCCCAAACCCTGCCATGGGCAGGGACACCTTCCAGTATCCCAGGCTGCTCCAAGCCCTGTCCAGCCTGGCCTTGGACACTTCCAGGGATCCAGGGGCAACCACAGCTTCTCTGGGCACCCTGTGCCAGGGCCTGTCCACCTGCACAAGGAGGAAATTCTTCATAGAAAAAATAACAAACATGCGCTTCATATTCAAGGAGGGATCTTCCTCAAAAGATAACATAAGGGAATATATAATGGATTTCAGTGTGTAAAAGGAACTCCCCTGCACTGTGCAAGGCCTGTCAGAATAAATGCAGTTCCAATCAATTTTAAATTACAGAAATACAACTGTGTACTACACCTTGTAAGCATTGTGCTCCCTCCAGGAGAACATGAAAACTTTTATTTTCTCAGGAATTTTTTTTCATTGCTGATTTTATTGCTCTCAAAAATATCCCAAACACATCATATAACCCTTGTGGGACAGGAACAAATTTTAATGACTTTTTCCTTGTGAAGAGAACTTTCAAAAGCAGTCTCTGAAATGGATCAAAATGCCTAATGTTGAGAAAAGGATCAAGAGACTTGACTGCTTCTTTCCCTCAGGATCTCAAGGCCCCTTCTCTCCAACATATACATGACATAAAGCAAGCAGGTATTGAACAGTGTGCCAACAATTCCTACTGAGAAACTCCCTTTGCATCACACAGGAACTCTGCCACACCTTGGGACAACAGAGAAAACTCATCCTGCTGCTGGTACCACAAGAGGAGCAGGAGATGAGCACTTGTAGACACTGCAGCACCTGAAATATTTGAGTTTTGTGATTGAGAAGGTGCCTATGGGGCTGCATCTCTGTCCCTGCAGTCTCTGATCCCGGGGCAGTGGCAGAGGAGTCATTTGTGCTGAAAACCAACATACCACAATTTCAAACATGAGGCTGACAAGTCTTTTCTACAGACAATGTTTCCTGCTCATGCTGCAAACACTGTTTTGATTTCTGCTCTGCCTGGGCAATTCCTGCTGTCCTCAGATGCTCCTGGCCATGGCAGGCACATTCCATCACCCAAACTTCCCTGCAAAACCCTCACAGAGATATTTGGCAGGACTGTAACTGCTAAATGAGCAGCAATCAAGTAGCTCACCCAATCAGTTTTCCAATTCACCACAACTGCTATAAATACGACCCATTATTACTGAATGTAGCTTTTAGGGGGGAAAAATACAGGCAAACTTCCTGCTGAAGCTAATCTATGGGAAAATTATACAGAACATCACATTAAAGTCTAAGTAAACACTTTGGCACCCTCCTAATGTATGTGCATAGATTACTGGGGTGTGCTTGCAGGATAAGTGACATTTGATGTTCAAATTATTGGTGGATATTTAAAGTTGATTACCCTAGAGGTAAGATATAATTGGTAAACAAGGAATATATACAGAACAACAACATAATAACCACAAGTTGTATTTATTTCACAATTCATTCCCACAATCAGGACAATAGTTCAGTCAAGTTCCTAACTCTACTTTCAAGCTAACAAAATGAAATCAAAAATACTAAAGGCATCATTTTTCTTGGTATGACATTGGAAGGTGAATGGAAAATCTTACTGGACTTCATTTTCACATCCCCAAAAAATGGATATAGAAAATAAGAGAATAAACAGAGAGAAGTGGTATGCTCCCTAAATTCCTGAAGAGATCCATCCCCTCGCAGGTGTGATGGTGGGACATTTTCACCTGACTGACACATACATTTAATTACCCACAGTATTTCTCCTTTCCAGTGTAGAAACCTTGTCTAGACTGTTTACCTTCATCTGTAATTAGCCTCTGGCTTTTCTCTCTCTTTTGACTTTCACTCCACAAAATGGTGTGATTCCTGTCTCCTTCCATGTGTTTCCTTCTTATTGCTGTGAGACCCCAACAAATTCCTGTGGTTTGGGCTTTCCCACAGATGACCTGAATGAGCCACCACCAGACAAAGCAGTGCCACCATGCTCCCTGATGGAGTTGTGGAATTTTCTGTGGAAAACAGGAACCCTCATTCCCTTCAACACCTGATATTACAGCCAGCAGCCAAAGGGATTCTCTGAAAGCAAACCCTAGGGAGAAGACCTCCCATGTTGAAAATATGGTTGAATAATGTAGATAATAATAACCAAAATCTAGATGAATAAAAATCATCATCGAAAAAAAGGAAGACTATTTAGACCATGCCTTACCCAGCTGCTCATTCTTAAGGTGTCTGTCAATAAAGGCATAGCCTGTCTGGATTTGTGTTCAAGGCTTGGAGCAACCTGGCCTAGGGGAAGGTGTCCCTGCCCAGTGCAGAGCAGTGGAACAAGATGGCTCTTCAGGCCCTTTCCAACTACACCCATTCCGTGATTCCATGATTCGTATATAGGACACGTCAGGAGGACCTCCGTAAGACCACCAGCACACATCAAATTGGTTTGAAGCACGAAGCAATGATCTGCTAGGGGAAAGTAAACATCTTATTCCCTGCTGGAAGACAAAGGGGAAGACCTCAATGACAATTCCCTGCAGTCAAAAGCCTTGGAGCAGCAGTCTGAGCCTTCCTCACCTAGCAGGAGATTCCAGCAGTCAGAGAGATGATGCAGTAAAACACTCAGGAAGAGCAGCTGGGTCCTGCTTAAATCCTACCCAGAGCAGCCAGAGAGAACCCCACTCCAGCACCAATGGCAGCAGTGGGAATAAACAGATACAACTATGAAGTATGGAAATTTATTCAGCTAAGCAATCACATTAACATGGGAGCAGTGGAAAAGCTATTAACTGAAGGAGTGTGGAAAAAAGAAAAAAGCCACAAGACTTAGAATTGCAAGGCTCAAGGGCACCACAGCAAGAACAAAATGTTTCACAACACGTTTTTTGAGCAAATGATACCATATTGAGAGCTTCTGCTCAAAAAATGTGGCACCAGTTTCATGGGATTAGACTCACAGAATGGTTTGGGTTGGAAGGGACATCAAAGCCTATCCAGTGCCACCCCCTGCCATGGGCAGGGACACCTTCCACTCTCCCAGGCTGCTCCAAGCCCCAACCTGGCCTTGAACACTTCCAGGAATCCAGGGCCAGCCACAACAATTTCTGGAAGATATGTTGCTCACAGGCACATCTTGAGACCAGCCCTGCCAACAATGCCGTAAGGTGGTCCCACCTCCACTGCCAACCTTCTGCCCCCATATCTCCCCACAGAATCCACTGCTCTGTCCTTGGAGTGACTTTTGTTTCAGAAAAGCACTGTCCTTATGGATTGTGAAGTGCTTTTAGAGCAAAGGAATCACAAAAACTCCTGCCTGAGGGAATAGGCAAGGTCAGGTTTTCCACCCCCAGTTAAAAATGTAGATCTCCAACACAGACAGAGCCAATTTACAAAGAATAAAACCTTACATTTTGAGATGCCAAAAAAGCAACTCTACTGAGTAGAAAAAATCAACTCAAAAACAACTCCTCCAAAAAAGCCAACTAGGATTTACGAATGGAGGAAAAAACCATGAAATTTTACTTGAATTATGTGAAATAATGAAAGACATAAACCAGGATTAATTATATTTTAACAACTTCAAGCATCTCATGCACTACGTTATCTTCTTATTATTTTGATTTCATATGGTACTCAACAGAACTTCATGTGCTTTACTATAAGGAGAAGAAAAGTGTTTTTATTAAGCATTAATTCTTTCATTTTGGTGGCAGCAAACATCTCTGCTGTCTTAAAAGAGCTGCTGGTGCTCCTCTACAACAGCATTAGAGACAGGCACACTGCTTTCATCATTACTTGCTTTTCAAGACAGACAAAAGAAGTGTGCTACAGGTAACAAAGGTTCCTAAAAACTCTGTAAACAGTTAAATAAGAGAGATTTGGAATTCAAACATGAAAATCCTAAACTCACTTGGTGCCTCCATGGCTTAACCTAGCCAGCTGCAATTTCTGAATTCTTCCACTAAAGATGCATTACATAAAAAAATCCTTCCCTAACACAGCTTTGCCAGGAGCTCAGGCTTTCAAATTACTTGAAATTATATCACAAATCGAGAGCTTGCAAGAAATATGGAGAGATTCACTGGTAAGTACATGACAGAGATAATGAAAAACCAGTGTAATCCAGAAAATCCAGTTCTGCTGAAAGTAAGAAAGTAAGGACAGTTGTCTTCATAGGGAGATAAAAACTGACAGCTCGAGAAAGAACTAAAAGGAAAAAAAGTCTTTATCACAAAAGACGAGTTTTCTGATGTATTTTAAGTACTGAAAAATCTAGGATTTGCTTAACAGCTCTGCTGGCAGATTTCAGCCACAGAACTCAGAAAGATTACAGGAGGTAGTGTCTATCAGTTCACTTTTTTTTGCATGCTAGTCCATGTCTGAGCATGGGGAAGCCAACCTGCTGGTGTTAAAAAAGGTACAGTCCCCTCCCTTTTATCCTGTTACCAAACCAGAGACACTGTTCATGCTGCAGCTCAGCTCTATGGGGGCTGAGAGGTGCTGAGGATTGTTACTCACTGAAAAGAGCCCCAAACCACCACTGCAGGTCCCTGTGACACTGTGCAGGCTGACACAGCAAGCACATGCACCTCAAGCTGAGCCAGAGGAAAAAGATGATTATACAGGGAAATGACTCCTCGGGTTTGGAAAATGATCAGGCCAAACTAGTAACCAGGGAACACCTCACAGCATCACTGTGTGTCAGCCCACCTGCATTTTCACTCTTGGTTTTAACAGCACTTTGTCATGGAATCATCATAGTTAGGAAAAAACCCTAACCACATTCTGTTTATAATACATGACAGTTCTTTTCAGCAATCAAAACCATTTGAGTATTCTGCTCAAAAAGAATACTCTTAGATTATCTTCATGGATTTCCTCAGCTCTTTTACTGAGAAGGACAAGAGTCTGGACAAGCATAGCAAGAAACAAAAGTGTGATTAAGAGCCCAGAGAGACTCAACATGGCTTCCTTGTTGGCAAGGATAAGGTACGCTCTGCTCATCCAAAATCCCTCTTGTTTTCTATAGCAAGGATTCACTGTATCTCTGCAAAGGAAGGACTCTCCATCTTGTCCTCTCTGCCTGTTACTGCTCCACAGTTCTCCACACCAAGAAAAATCCTGTCTCTTTTTTTTTGCTGTTTGGCAAACAGGTTACTTAAATCAGTATTTTAGCTGGTGCTGGGTATAAAAGATGATGTGCCAAGAGAAATGGTGTGGCACTCACAGAATTCCTGAGCTTTCCATGTGCACACCATGGTGTCATTCTGCCAAAGGGCAACTCTGGAATTTAGGAAGATATTGCTATGGAGCCCAAAGGCACAGCAGTACAGATATCATTACACAAAATCCATGTCTTGGGTTAGCCAAGGCAATCATTCAAAGAAGCAGCTCATCAAAAAGACCCTCAAGAAGCCTCCAAAGCTCTGTAGCTCCTGTCAACAAGATCCTGCAGGGAAAAACACAAGTGACGAAGAAAAAAAGTCTCTAACTTTTAGCAGCAGATCAATGAAATACATCAGTACATCTCATCCCTCAGCAGACAACATTTGGCCTTGTGGAACGTGCTATTAGACAAAATTGGCAGGAAAACCTCTCCAAAGCACAGGCCATCACAGCAACAGCTTCAGAGATAAAACTGTGATTTCTGAGTGAAGCAGAGCTCTGATACAGAAGATGTAAAGGTGGCTGACAGAACAACAGCTCTGCAGCTGAGGTTTGCATTTCTACCTCCATCACAAGCCTAACAGCTCCTTCATGTCTGATAAGCAAGCGAGAATGATGCAGAAATATGTTAATTGTAAACAGGTTTTACTTACAAGACACTTGTCTTGTGTCTAGTTAAAATTAATGGAGAAACTGGATTTGGATGGTTTGGAAAGAAGGGAAATGCAATAGGTTTGTCCCAGCATCCCATCACAAGCTCCTCATGGAGCTGACGGATCTCAAAGGAGCAAGAACATTTTGTTTGCATGTGAATGTTAAACATGTTATACTGCAGTCCAATACGTTTCCTATGGAAAAAGGAATTGCTTCCCTGTTTTCCAGGGCCCTGGAAAAAGCCCTGCCTGTCGCCCACTCCCCGGCAGATGTGCTGCCCCAGCCTGTGCATCTGGTCCTGCAGGGAGTCAGAGACTTGCAGAGCATCCAGCACAAGCATCAGGATGTGCCTCCACCCAAACACCAGCACTGCTCCAGCAGCATCTGCCCATTTATTCTTCTGCCAAACATCAACAAAGACAACGACTTCAAGAACCCTGTCTCCATTTCAGATGATTTCTCTGTGGCCAAACTTCATCTCCCTCAGGTGAAGGAGATGTGAGGATTTCCAGGATGGAGCACCCTGTGCTTTGTGGCCAGGTGAAAGTCTTCCTCACCTACAGGCACAGCATACTTTTCTCTGTGCCCTCAAGGAAATGCAGAAAGAATTCAGAAGTGTGCACACATTTATAAATTTTTCAATTCCCACCCACCAGTCTCCAGAAGTGTTGTTCAGAATGACTTCGGGGCTGCAAAGCAAAGGAAAACAGCTCTGGCTGTAACAACACTGGCCAGGTGAAATAGAGACATTGTCTTAAGGAAGGAACCAAAAGCTTTCTGAAATCATGAGACAATCACAGCTTTTGGCTTCCTGGCTTAGGAACACCTCTGACACCTGGGCACAAAGAGATTGCAGCACTAGGGAATCAATGAACATTGCTCACTCCTCACCTCCCACAGTCAGTTAAGCACAACTTATTTCAAGTTCCATTTCTCTCCTCCAGCACAAGCTTTAGGTGATGTAAGCCATTATTATCCATCCTCATGGGTTTCATACATAAAGATACAAAATATCTTTTTTAAAAGAAGAAAACCTCTTCATGGGAGTGGTAAAACACACTCTGGGTACATCACCATAAGGCAATCAGAGCAGAATTTTGTTTGACAGTTTAGAACATAAAATTATACTGGATGAGGGAAAAACAGTTTTCATGCAGTAATAAAAGCTACAATCCTAAAATAATCACTCTACTTGAATACACCTTCAAAATCTCTATTAATACTGCTGGTATGCAGGGAATTCTTCCTCTGTGTTAGATAATGTCAGGTGTTCAGATTAATAATTTTTGATTTTCTCCTCTTACTCCCATTTTCAACCCAGCAGTAACATATCCCATTATCTGTTTCACACTAATTAGCAACAACAAAATGCAAGCTGTTTTAACAGAGAGCCTCTTTTTGTGTTACACAATATAAATTGCATGGGCAACATAACTAAAAGGGTAGAAAGGGAGGAGGGAGAAAGAAAAAACCCTGTAAAATGAGAAAAATCACTTTAAATTCTGAGTGGAGGCAAATTTCATAGGATGACTAAAGTTAAAGAAGATGGCCAAGACCATTGAGTCCAACCTTTTATCTTCCACCACATTTGAAAAAGATATATTGGCTATTATTGCTTTGCAAAATCAAATAATTTGCCTAATTACATTTAAAACTGCTATCTATGCAGATAAGGACCAACAAAAAAGCCTAATTATTAATTAATACATCTTTATGAATCTCGTAGTTTAGTGGAACACTAAAATGAGTGTTCCACTAGACCCGCCAAACGGTACATGTAGCAGAGTTATTACTAAGAAAAAGATCTTAGTACACTTTCTTTTCAGAATCCAGAAACTTTTATAATCACAGGCACTTTTTGAAATATAAATAAGAAAATACCAGGTTAGAGCAGTGTGGCAGGCTCAGCTTTCCTTCTCTCTGGAATAAGTTTTGCCCTGAGTTCCCCCTGTGGCACATCCTCCATCACTGGTTAGAGCCAAATCTTGCCAGTTGTGGTTTTGGTGGCCTTTCTACCCCCCAAAGCATCAGCACTCCCTATAAAACGTATCACACTTCCTTTCTGCTGAGAATTCTACAGCCACAAGTGGTGCAGTGTTGTGAATACTCACTTTTGTAGGGAGCTTTCCGGCAAGCTGGCTCCTCATTAGTAGAACAAATGTTAATTAATATTTTCAACTAACGGCCAAAGTCCCAGCAGTCTGGGAGTGCAGGCTGTGGCCTGAGCTTGGCTGCTGTGCAGCAGTGAGCAGAAGGCTGGCCTGGCAGGAAAAAAGGGAGAAAAGCTCTATTTTGTGGTCAGATCCAGCAAACCTTTTCCCAAGTGCTATTGAGGGTGGATCAAAGAGTGAGGACATCACACAGGTGAGACACACATGCAGTGACTATTCAAATACCAAGCAAAAAATGTCCCATTCCCAGGAATATAATCCAGGGGAAGATACAAAAACAAAGGCAGCTGGTGTGCCCCAGCACACCAGTATGGGCTGCACTTCTGAGGCTGGGGGACAAAGTCCTGCCCCAGGGGAGAAGGAATTACAAGTGAAGAATCTGATATACCTTTAACAGCCCCTGTGCGCACTGACACATAAACTCCCAACCTTCAACTGCCAGAAAAAGCTGAACAGGAATTCAATAAAATATCTCAAGGAGGGGGGAAAAAAGCTTATTACCAATACAAAGCCATTCAATATTACTTAAAAGCATCTCTGTTCACATTAGCATCCAAAAGCAGAGCATCAAAGCAGGACCAGCACACAGAAGAAAAAGAATCTTAAAAGGCTCACTCTTATGCTGTTCTTAAGCTACATCCACTGGCATTCATGAGCATGAGACAGTTCAGACAAGAATCAATTTCCCTTCACACTCCTCAACTGAAAAAACAAGTGAATGTTTTCCAAGAGATGAAAAATTAGGATACCAGACATTAGGGACCTGCTCCAGCTGTCCCCTGTAATATCACCAACTTCCCTCACAATGCCCATGAATTTATCCAATACACTTTTCTAACTTCCCCTCTTCTATCAATGTAACCAGTACTCTCAGCTTCATTTGACATCCAGAAATTACTCCTTGTTAGAGATGGCATGAAGTGTGGCTGATTCCAAGTGGTCAGAAGAAAGAAATACAGTCAGGAACTGTGGAACTTACAGTACAGTTTCTCTCTCACTGAAGATAATTTGAGTTTATTTTCTATAGCCAGCCGCAGTTTTCCTTCAAAACTAAGTAAACAAGCTGTGGGAGCTCTACTCCTGTGTCAGAGCTGATCAGAAATACATGATGGGGTCAAAACCACTGCAGAGATGCTGACAAATGAGAAGAGAAATACAAAAAAAGCATTTAAGGCTCCAGTGAAACTATAAAAGGTTGTCTGTGCCATGACCAACAACTTTGTCCTTGATTCAGCACAGCAGGGAGGGATCAGCTGCAGTTTTAAAGCCTGAAAATCTCCAATATTTGTGTTCTTCTAGGTTCTTCCCTTGCATTCCGTTCACTGAGTATTTTCTGAGTGTAGGGAGGGAGGCATCACAGCACTGCCCAACACCAGCCTGTTCTGAGCTGGCTGCCAAGGAGCAAAAATTAGACTCTGAAAGATGCCAATGATGTCTTTATTTGCAACCCTAAAAGAGATCTCAGAACATCAATTGGAGCATTCATAACTTCGGAGCCCTCAGGAGTCCCTACAAATGGGTACAGAGAAAAGCTTTGTTTCTCAGGGACTGAGGAAGTTGTTCCAACAACCACAAGCTTTTCAGATGTTCCCCTCACTTTCACTTGTTCCCCTCACTATGGCACCACAAGAATACACAGGTGGCTTTGCAAGACCTCTGAACTGGAAGGGCATAGGAGGCTGGATGAGAGGAAATCAGCCTTCTGCACAGGAGTTTTTGGCATACCACAGTCCTGAGTGGGGTCAGCACAACTGCTATCAAAAATACAAGTCATGGCATTAAGGCAGTGTAACCTGACCCATATTTTGGGGTTTACAGACAGCTGACACTTCCCAAAGCCACTGTAGTTCTAAGAACTGAAATACAATCTACTTCTGAGGACTGGAGCCTTCATACAAGGTTCATCACCAGATTTATCAAGGTGCAATGGCAGCAATAACATTAAACCATACTTTTAATTTAATCTACAATTAGTTCATATTTTTACAGGGTTCAAACAGGAGATGAATGTGGAATATTTACCGCCTGAAATTCTGAAAGAAACTCATTTGCTGAGACCACAGAGCAATACCACCTGAAGTTGAGCTACTGTTGACTTTGGTGTCCAACCTACTTCTCATAAGAACCATAGATCACCTGTTTCACAGAAAATGTTGTGTCAGCATTGATTGTTCTTTCAGTCTATAAATTAATTCTAGATCTAATGAGCTTTTCGCCCCTCAGCACCTAGCAGACTAAAGGTATCCTGTCAGAATTCCCCTCCATATTACAGGCCCCCAGCACTGCTGAGGGGTGAATTTGTGTTCATCAGCAGCTGATTGTGCAGCTCCTGTGCCACAAGAACTGTCCTGTCTACCATCATCTTAACAACTGCTTTGGTAGGTAATGCAGTCCTAAAACAGAATAAAATGAAGGGCAGGAGCAGCCAGCATTCTGAACTGCCTGCCAAAGTGGGCCTTCATCCTCCTCATGCATTCAAGGCAGTGCAGTAGAATAAATTCCTGAAATTTGAGGTTGTTCACTGCTGCAAAGCACATCAGTCAGATTTTTCTGCTTTTTTCCTTCCCTTACAGTAGGAAGATAATAGTACCAGCTAGAGCAACAGCACAGCAGTGTTGAAAGGATTAATTAGCTAATATTTCTACAGTCTTAAGCATGCAGAACATCACAGATGCACAGTGTAATTACTGTTATTAGGTGAGTGATTTCTTTGACTCGTTGGGATAACACACATTTTATCTATCATCTTTTCATGGCACAGACGTGTGACACCAAATATTCTCAGCTAAAAAGAAACCTGAATATCATGGCCTAAACTATCCATGATGTTGGGATTTTCTGGGGGCAGAGGGTAATTTTTTTCGAAGCATGTATTATTTCTCATTAGCAATAAGGGTTAGAAATTCTGCTGATAGCCACGAAGCCTTAAAGCTGGCCACAAATGAAGGCCAACACAAAAGCTGCTGGCCTACTTGCAAAGTGCAGTATCCTCCTAAAAATCACAGTGCAAGTTAAACTATGCAGGGTCTGCTTTCCCTGATTTCCAGCAATGTCCAGAAAGGCTTTAGCCGCTGACCAAACCAGCTCTAGAGCTATTAATGGGATAAAGTTCTCTTCCTTAGGATGTCCTGATGGAGCTGGGATCAGCCAGGGTACTGGAGATTGCAGGCACTGTACAATCAGAAGAAAGATAAGCTAAACTACAAGAAAGGGGATAAGAATTCAGGTTTTTATGAAAATTCTGGGGGGAAACTTCGGCAAAAATGAGCCAAGAGGAGTCTGATAGAGCTGAAAGTTGGACTTGCATGCATGTGTCAAGTGTGATGCTAATCCAATGTTAGCAACTTCATACTGCAAATAACAGATGATTCCAGGATGTTGATACCCTCCCTCTCAAGCATAAAAATCAGTGCTTTTCATGGATATTTAGGTCAGCACACAACCACAGACACAAGCCTGATGAACATGTCAAGGAACAGTTTAAAGCAATGATAAACCAAACAGTTGAAGAAATACAGGGTGTACAGATGTCATCAGAGGGCACAGAAAATTTGCTCTCTGGAAAATTTGCAGTGCCGTGATTCCTTGGTGTTCTGTAGGAAAAGAGTAGGAACAGACAAAATCCCAGCATGGCTCAGGCTGAAGGGAGCTCAGTGGGCACCTGGTGGCACCTCCCTGCTCCAGCAGGGCCATCCCA
>JAOTQZ010000297.1:4400762-4415021 GCA_026546895.1 Pogonocichla stellata
GCTGCGCAGTCCAAGATCCCAACCAGTCACACGTGTAAGCCTGGGAAATTCAAACCCCCTCTAAAAAGGGGAGGCCATAATAAACTCAGTGCAGTTGGTTGAGGACACTCAGTGAGTTCGTGTCTTTTCAGCCTCCAACCAATGAGCCTTAATGTAATAGGCCTGGAGAGTCAGGACAAGGGAGAACAGCTTCAAACTGATTGAGGGCAGGATTAGATGGATATTTGGAACGAATTATTGTGTCTGACGCTCTGGCACAAGGTGCACAGAGAAGCTGTAGCTGCTGCCCCTGCATCCCTGGAAGTGTCCAAGGCCAGGCTGGGAGCACCCTGAGATAGTGGAGGTGTCCCTACCCATGGCAGAGACGGAATGGGAGGTCTTTAAGGCCCCTTTGAATCCAAACCATTCCACTGTAAGGAATCCCCTTTGCTGGGGATGTGAATGGCCTCACAGCAATTGCATTCCAGGTGAGCAGCACCCCCACTCCTGCCTGGTGCTGTAATTCCTTGTATCCCAGCCCAGACAACTCCTCCCTCCCACAGCCACAATGCCCTGTTCTGGTACCTGACAGAGCAGGAAATCTTTTGGAGAGGGAGCTGCCTTGTCACTGGGTTGTCACAGACAAAACCTAAACACACTAATTGAAATGCAGCCTCCACCTCCATGTCCCTGTTGGTGACAGGGACACAACTCCCAGCTCTCCCCTCTCAATCCTCCCAGGCAGGGAGCAGGATTTTGTCTTTGCTCCAAGGCTCTCCTCCCTTGCTCACATTCAGTAAATCCTTTGATTTGCTGCAATGAGCCCAGTAAGTGCAAGATCTAAGGACTAATTCACAAATAACAACCTGGTACCCAGCTCAAGGACTCTGCATCCTGCACCTTTTGGTGTGACGTTACAACTTTAATTGCTGGAGGAAACCACATCCCCAGTTAGTTGAGATTTTGCTTTAGAAGATTAGGCTTCTCCTAGAGAATTTCTCTCCAGGCAAAGGCAGCAGTAAGGAAGTCAGTTCCAATCCCAGAGCACTCTTGTAGTCCCTGGGACTGTCTAAAAGCATAGAAAAAGCCTCCAGGAAAGTAATTTGAGAGTAGGAAAAGAAAGGCTCCTGTAAAATATCATCTGAAAAATAATTTGTCTGCTACAGGAATATTCCAATGGAGTCCTGGAGATAAATTAGGTCCTCAAATGATGCACAAAAGGAAATAAAAATGAAACTGAGGAACTGAAAGTAGAACAAGTATTTCAATCACACTTTTTAGCAAAGACTGCTGAAATCTATTGCCAAAACTACTGTTTCTGCTGGATTTCCTCTCAATTAAAGGTGGTGCAAGGCAGCACCACTGGGGTCAGCAGGGCCGAGTTATTTATTCCTACAGAGATAATCCCTGCTATGCAAAACAGGGACTAGAATCCCAATGCTACGGCAGTTTTTAAAATGACTAATGAGAGACAGAACTTCCAAACTTGAACAAGAGCATCTGAGCATTCAAATCTGGATTTTTTTTTTCTTTTATTCAATGTTTGCTTTGTTTATATTTTTAAGCATCTTTTATAGGAATACCTCTGGACAAGGGCCAGTATTTTTATACTTACATGTCACTTTTTTGTGCCAAGAGATGCAACAACTACGGAGAGGTGGACTGGGCCATTGCATCAACAAGTAGCCATCAAGGGTAACTTAAACCCCTTTAGATTATAATAAGACTACTAAAATTTCTGCAAACAGACAACTTTTTAGTGCAGACCTTTAATATTTCAGAGAAAACAGGATTTATTTCTTTCATGTACTTCATGTGAAATACAACCAGCAGAGAAAGAAATTAAGAAAAAGGACCACAGAAGTGACACTAACACATGATGATAACACCACAAACTTTCTCATACCTGCAATTATGCATGACAGAGTCAAATGAAAAATGGATTGAACATGGCTGTAAGTGGTACTGCACTAGGACTCCTGCACAGCTTTGGAAGGAAACTGATGGGACTGATTAAACTAAGTCAAAAGCTGGAGCACTTCAATGACAATAAAGGATAAAACAACCTTATAATTCAGTGTGAGAATAACAGAGCTGCTGAAAGGAACCACTGAGCTGCAAATTGATTGGCACAAGGTGGTGCAAAGCACTGCTGGGTCAGTCACCTTCTGCTCCAGGAGTCTGGAAGCACATTTGCTGTTTGTGGCTATTCTCCTACACAGCACCCAAGTGGCTCTAGTGCTGACACTGTCCTAAGTGCCCATATGCACAGGTTTGGGAAATTGAGGGCAGGAAAGCAACAGCAAGAACATGACAAAGGCCATCCTTTGGCATAGCTGCTGTTGACATGGGAAATCAGCAGAATGGTAACAAACTGTAGCAGGTACAGGCTCTCCCAGCACATTATCCCTAGAATGGGGTTTTCAGGCACGCTTGAGCATAGCACAGAGCAGAACATGTTGGAAGCCAAAATACAGCTGCTCCTCACAGGTGAGGGAACAGGAGGGCTTGAGAGCTGGGGAACTACAGTTGGTGCTGTAGAAATTTCATGTACTAGGAAGAAATTGCTCCCTGTGAGGGTGATAAGGCCGTGGCACAGGGTGCCCAGAGAAGTTATGGCTTCCCCAGGATCCCTGGAAGTGTCCAAGGCCAGGCTTGGAGCAACCTGGGATAGTGGAAGATGTCCTTGTCCATGGCAGGGGTGGCACTGGAGGAAGTTTAAGATCCTTTCCAACCCAAACCATTCAATGATTCCATAGTATACATACCAAATACACACAGATGTTTGTTTCCACACACACAGTAAGTCAGGTGCACCAGAGGCACCGGGAAGAGCTTCTTCCAGTTGTTCCTTCTGTTTTCCTTTTGCCTATACAGCAACCGCTGCTGTGCTTCTGGATTCAATAATTATATTTTGATGTGCATGGAGGGTTGCGTAAAATATCTGTGACCTCAAGTAGCAGGGGTAACAATACAGCAGATGGCAAGTTTTGGGGTTTTGTTGGGTCTTTTCAAACATTGATCAATTGTTATGAAGCAACCTCTGATTTACAGGAGCCTCAAAAACATTACATTCAATATTTCTCTGAGCTCTGCAGACAGACTCAACAAGCAGAAATCAGACCCCGTGTTGTTCTTGCAGCTGAGCAAAAGGATCACTCTGATTACACTCCGTGCTTTCCTACAGGAGGAGAGATGGCACTGATGTGCAGACAACCATTTCCTTCCTCTACTATAAAGCTGATATCTGTATCTGATATGAATTCTGGGGGCAGCAAGGTGTGCATGCAGCTGTGAGGAATTCTTCTGTGAAAGCAAATGGGGCTCTTTAAGAAACAGGTAATGAATTAGTGCAGCATCTTCTCAATTTTGCCTTGAGCCTGTTGCGAGGTCCAGCATCTGCCTCTCTCCCCTAGGAACCTCTGGAAGCTTCAGCTGGAGAGAACACAGGATCAAGGAGCCTTTAATAAAGCACACGAGCCTTCACTTGCTCTGCTGCAGCTCCAGCTCTGCCAGGGCCATTATATCAGTGCTTATTTATTGCCATTTGATCTCTGAAAGAAGGGTTAAATGGACTGGGATTTAATCACCATCCTCAGGATTTAATTACACTCAGCAGAAAAGCTGAACTGAAAAGGTGTTTGGGAATGCTGAGAAGAAATATTGTCATATAATTCAGGTATTTCTTTTAGTCATACTTAACTTCACCTAAGCACAAAACAAGATTTCACTTTGCCGGAAAGATTCATAGGCACACAGGGCCTCGAGAGGCATTACTTCGGGATTCTTAATTTTGAAGAGATTTCCAGAAAGCTTCTTGAGAGAGCACACACTTGTGTACACAGAGACGATGTAAGTGGCATCTGTCAGAGCAGAGATGACTTGCAAACAGAAATTCTGTATATTCCTCCCAAAGAAGATTGTGTTCTCCTCCCCCAGCTTTTCTTTTCTGCTCCTGTGAGCCAGGAGGAAAAAAAAAATCTACCGTCCATGTTCACACTTGGATTTGCCTCTGGTGAGAAAAATCCCCAGGGAAGAGCAGATCTTAATTCCCATGGCCGGGCAGCCTCTCCAGGTGAGAATTCTTGTCCTTACAGTCCCCCACAGGCTCAGACTTTTCGCACTGCACTGGGATCAAGCTTTACCCTAAAAAAGGGAGGTGGCATCCCAGGGAAAGCATCTCCCATCAGGATCACATTCTAGTTTTAGCAGTTCCTCTGCCCTTGTTGAGCTGATTTGCCCAGCTCTGTGCCCTTACAGATCTACACTGTGTCAACTGAATCCACCTTGATTTCCCAGAGTTCCTTCCCTTTTTTTCTGAGCTAAATAAAGGATAATGCTGCACTGCAAAAAGTGGGTCACAAGAAAAATAGGGAAGAAGAACAACAAATACAGCACCATTTCTTTCCATCTTTTTGAAAACAAAACAAAACAAAACAAAACAAAAAGTTTATAACCATTCAAGGACAAAACAATACTGTTCAGTCAGTATAGAAAAAAAAAACATTTTGCCATCTCTGAGCTACAGGGCTGAAGCTCTTCAGAACTACTCAGACAAACTCTCTCTATCACATGCTGCTGATAACTTCACTAAAATGCAACTCCTTTGGAATTTAGGAGTGTAAGAATTTAGACGTGCACTAAAAATTAGAATTCATACATCCAAAGTATCCTTCACTTGATGATTACCAATACCTGTCACTTATTGTGCTTTGCAAGTTAGATTTCCTACTGAGAGTATATTCAACAGGGCTTTGGTACCTCTTGTTTACCTATTGGTACTTTTTGTGTGGGTTGGGGTTTTTTGTGTGCTTTGGTGTTTTTTTTAATGAGAATTTGTTCAATAAATAAATAAATAAAAATGGAGCCTTTAAAGTTGCCATTAGTGATCCTTGAGCATCCAAAGAGATTAAACAGTAATGTCTCCAACCACCTAAATCCAGGGATAAGCTGTATTTCCTTACACCCTCATCTAAGTTAAAGAACAAAGTATTAATATCAGAGCTTTCTGCTGTAATACACTCTGGTCTTGCATTTTTCTCTAAGCAACACTCCTGCTGATCATAATTTGGATCTCCATGATGTAGATCTTTCCATTAAAAAAACTTTAAGAACAAACTTTAAGCCTTTGTCTGCTGAAGCATTCTTAAAACACCAGCACCACTCACACTGACCTGTCTAAGCACTTACAAGAAATCCCACAATGCCCTAAAGAATTTTTTAAAGTAATCATTCTGCCTTTTGCACCTCAAGAAACAGCATCTCATCTTTGCTGCAGGAGGTTAAATGTACAGGAATGCCAGATCCCACTTAGAAAATAGGAAACACTCGGGAAGTCACTGGGAAGCAAACTCACAACAGCCACAAATATTTATTTATGAAGATTTCCAGGGGGGAATGAGTAATTTGGATGTCAAAGTCTTCAGAAAGTTACTTCTTTTCACTGACCAGACTGGGAATAACCCACAATTACATGTCCTTGCTGAAACTTTCACACTGTAATTTCCCTGATGGTAAAAACCCCTGACCAAAGGGAAAACCTGAGACATGATGAGGACTGTTTGACTCTAATCCATCCAAACAAGCTGCTCTGTATGAAACTTGAAATTTTTGTCACAATGCCACTACAAGCATGTGGCATTTCCCAGTTCTTCCAAGAAACAACACAGTGCACCCCACAATCTTCCAAAGGAAATTAGTCTACCTCACACATAGGGATATGGAAGTGAAGAACCCAAGGGCACAAATAAAGTTGAGATTATTCTTCACTCTTCCCTTCAAGTTCCTCTCCCCGAAAGGTTGAGACTTTTTTAGAAGAGACTGAAAGAAGCAGAACATTCTTCCCCTGTCTCAAACACATAAAAATCACCTCAAAAGTGAGCATACCTTCCCCAAGAGACCAAAGTCTTCCACCTCTCTGCTCACAAGGACAAGGAGTGGCAGGGAGGGACCTGGGGCTTCTGAAGACACAGATAACACAATGAAGGCACCTTCCAAAAAGAGGCCAAAACCCAGACAGCTCTTTGAATTTTTTCTACAAGAACTCCAGTGGAAACAATTTGGGGAAAGGAAAGTCTGCAAGTTTCTGCTCCAGGGACAGCTGGAGAAAGGACTACCAAACATCAGCCAGCATCCTGTCAAGGATTTTTTCTTTATCACCTTGGACTTGCCTGAGAGCATCTGTCAATCTCTCATCAGTTTTCGTCCCTCACAAAGGGATCTTCACATCCCTCCAGCACAAAGTTATCACTGGGTGCTCCTGCCCTGTAATCTCTTCAGGCTTCCTGCTGCCTATCCTTCCAAATTTTACATTCTAAAGGGAAGCTGAGAGCCCTGATGCGGGATCAATCTGAAAATGGGATGTTAGCTCAGGACTGGGAGCTGCACACAGGGTTTGGGGTGAAGCTTCCCTCTGTCCCAAAAGGTGAACTGCTGGAAAGGCTGCATGTGGCATCCACCAGCTTAGAAAAGGAAATTATTACCTGTGGTTTTCTATTACCTTTGCAGAATAACACCACAGAAAACAGATGGAATACGTGATTTATCTTCACTTATGCACCAGAAGATTAAAAAAAACCCCAATATTAACATTATATCTGCTGGTCAGAGAGGGGGATTCAAAATATTAATCAACTTTAAAAAAATCCACTTAACCCAAATCAAATCAAAAACAATGACCAAAAAAACCCTAAAAAAAACCCCACCAAACAAAAATCCCTCACAAAAATCAAAACCCAGCAACACTCAAAAGCTAGAAAGCCATGCAGGTCCTGACTTCTCTCCCAAGAAGAAGAAAGTTTGTACATTGTCCTGCCTGGTCTAAGATTACATTAAATTCTTAATTCTGAAAACTAAAAAAACCCAAACCAAACCCATCTCTTTATCCCATATAAAAGCTGATAACTTCTCACAGTATGTTAATAACTCTGGTGCTCTGGTAGCTGATCCTGAGGTTAAAAAGGAGGCATATGACTCATATTTGTTTTTACTCCTTGTGGTCAAGAACAAAGAACACAGAAATGACAAAGTAAACGGCCTGACCAACAAACTCCTAGGTTTCAAGTGCAAGAAAAGACAGAGACCAGATCAAAGATCCAGCTCTGTCATTTCAGGGGAAGAATCCACCGGGGTTCAAAGCCCAAGAGCAGACATCATCATTACAGATAGAAAAGTCAAGGATCAAAGGCGTAAGAGGGAGAAATAATTAATAGAAATATCTCAAACTCCTGGATCAGGACCTGTGATCTGGTTTGGCACAGACAAACATTTGTTGAGGTTCAACTCAACAGGAAAAGCTCTTTAGGTAATTATATACCTATTGAGAGAATTGGTTGCTTTGGAACAAAAAAAAATACCAAAATCACCCAAAACATGGTTAGTTAAGTTGCCAGTGAAAACCAACCCAAAGGTTTGGGGAATTTCTTTTCATTGTTTTACTTTTTTATTTGGGAAAGTAGCTGGAAAAATTCTGTAGATCTCCTCTGCCTGTGTCCTTGGCTCAGAGTTCCCATCAAGAAATACACTTAATTACTCCAATGGTATTAAGAGAGGAAATGCAGGTCACTGCCACAAGAAAGAAAATAAAATAAATACATAAAAACTAGAGTAGGAGGTAACAGATATAAGAAGCCGGAGCTGGCATTGCTCCTTCACCACACACTTTGTGTTTGTGTGTCCGGATTACAGGCTGTTTTCATCTCTCTTGAACTACTGCAATTTGTCTAATTTATTTCAGGAGTAAATGGAAGAAATAACGGATGTCAAATACTCACGCTTTTAAGAAGCCAAATGTTCTCTCCTTTAAAAACTAAAAACTAAAACCAAAACAAACACAAAAACAAAAAAGAGAGAGAGAGAGAGAAAAAGAAGGGAATTATATTTTTAAGGAGAGCATAAACACAAGAAAGTCATTTTCATATGGCCGGGCCAAGGCAATTACACAAAAGAAAATGGTACTTAAATGAAATAGCAGAATGTAAAGCACTTCATTGTTCTCTCTCATTTTGTTCATCTCCTGGCATTTGAAACCTAAAAGTGTCATGCTCCATTAACAATACTGGTGTTCAGCTGGAGAGAGAGCCTTTATTTTGGCAACTCAGCAAGAATAACCTAAGCAGCACACAACAGAACCACACTAACATATGTGAGAAGAGCATTTTCTTTATTTCCCTGTCCTCTTTCACATTGTAATTTCATTGATTTGCTTACTGAATTCACTAAGATTAAAAATCCATGCAGTCAGGGAGCCTTGCAGAGTCCTCTGCAATGAATTTCTGGCACAGGAATAATTTGTATTAAAGAGGAAAAGAAGACATAAACCTTGTGCAAGAAAAATCGTTTTCATTTTGAAGTAACAGAAAGGGACAGGCTCTTTTACATTTTACTGTCATTTGTCAGTCTTTCAGCGAGATGTAAGAGATTTTATTCACTAATAACTTTTCATAAAATAATAAAAAACACTCAGTAGAGGAGCATAAAGTATCTCTTGAGGTACTTCATGGAACCATGGCTACATGCCACAGGTCCGTCATCAGCTGAGGAATGCAGCCATGTGATAATTCACTTGCCAACCCAAATGCTACCATTCCCAAGTTTTCTCAGAAAATTTGTCAGGATAATAGGATGCTACAGCTTTTAACTCTAATGGTCATTGCCAAGATTAGAACAAGAAGTCCAAAAATGATTTTACTTTTGGTATTTCTCCCAGTACTTAATCACCAGCCCTGGAATCCAGCTTCAATTCTCATGTGTCTCCAATCCCTGTCCTGTGAGCTTCCTTCAGGTGATACCTAATAAAAAAACAGTGTCTACTTGGAGAGCAAAGAAACCTTTTTATTTTGAGGAGGCCAAGTAGGTGGATCACTGAAATGGCACTGAATTAAAGAGAAAAATATATAATTTTCAGATCAAGGAAGTTTCAAATCTAAATTTTTCTTTAAACTCAGTTTCAAAATACTACAGAGGAGAAGGATGGGTTCTACCATCAATTGTATTTTCAAGTTTAACAGGTTTATATTTGACCCACATGAAATCTAAAAGTACCTTTCAAATCCTAGTTTAAGACAGACTTTCTCCCATTAAAGTAACACTCATGCAATGGAACATACCTTGTAATTCTGTAAAATTTCTACGGCAACGAGTTAAGTGCCAAAGGGAAAAAGTCCTATTTGTAGAAGTGAGAGGAATGGGCAGAACAAAGAGCATTAATTGAAAATTTGGATGAAAGCCACTGGTTTGGAAGGTAAAGAATAGCACAAAAATGCAAGTACAAGCAAATCAGCATTTCATAAGCCAAGTGAGAAGAAAAACAAATGAGTTACTACCTGTGCTATTTATAGCCTCGTCTTCCTGCAGGTGGCAAATCAAAGGAGAATGTTTGAAAGGAGAAATCTAAAGCAAGAGATCTCCCTTGGATATTTATGGAGTAAGTTTTCCAAAGCTTATGGGGCAGAAAGAACTTTCTCAGGGGAGGAGGAAGCCCAGCACCATAAAGGACTGAGGCAGCCTCCCTTTACCTGTACCATGAGAAGCCTTGGTTTATTTTCTTCAATACATAACAGCTCTGATGTAATTGATAAATTATCAGTTAAAATATTTCACATCCAAACACAAGTTATTTACAGTGGATGAGTTTTAAAAGCACAGTTCTTAGAGCAAAAGTCTGCAGATGTTTTACAAAGGACCAGGTTCTTGTTGAGTAGGTAGACATTAAAAATAAAAATTAAAAAAAAATAGCAACAACAAGCAACAACATCCATTATTTGTTAGAGAACGAGAAGACAAAGCACCACAACAGGAGAGTTCCTCAGATCTTCATTACACCCCAAATCCATATGCCCTTTCTCTAGTTCAACAGAACAATTGCATCCCATTTCTCATCTATTTCTGGAATTCCAGCATAAGCTGCCTTCTGGAAGACACAGAGGTACAAACACTCAGGCATTAGTTAAAGTTTCTGGGGTCTGAACTCCCCAATGAAACAGGCACCAGACTGCTCATTCCCTTAGAGGAAGCCAATTTCTCCCCTCCAACCATCAATACCTTTCATACGCTCAGCTTTGATAACATCAATGGTTGCAACTTAAACTAACAGAAAGTTGATTTTTAGTCACAAACCCTTCAAATGCTCTCAACTCTATAAAATAAGCATCCTCTACAGGCTCAGGAAATTCAGCCTGTTATGTGAATAACCACCGAGTATCTGCAAGGCAGAAGGATCCCTGGCACATTGTTTTATTTACAACCTCTCCAAAAAATTAAGTTCAAAACTTCAGTATTTCAAGACAATACACTATGTATGCCAACAAGCTCTGTGCTGAGAAATATTTCCTAAACTGCAGTTCAGATCTGGGGTTTTCAAAATGCCAGCAAAAAGCAGGAAATCCTTTAATCATGGAATATTTGGGGTTGGAAGAGACCTTAAAGATCAGAATGAGTATGAAAGAGACCCTCAGGTTTAGGGAAGTTTAAAGGCACAGAGAACTCCACACCATCAACCTGAAGGTGCTCACTTCTCTGCTATTGCATTTCCTTCAGATTGCAGTGACAAAGCAGAGCACTGGCTTGGTCCTTAGTTACATCCCAATTCTTGAGAGGCATCCTGCGTATCTCCCTCACCTGGGAGCCCTCACACCATCCCCAAGTACACCAACAGCAATGACAGGTGATTATGGAATTTTAATTTGCTTTAAAACACCCTCTACCCCTAAATGAAGCTATCAGAAGCTTAACTCACACACTAGCCTGCTGAAAGGACTTTCACAAGTCCCACACTCAGAGCTCAGCTTCCCAGCAGACTCCAGTAACCACCAGTAATTCACTCCATCTCAGGGACAAAGTTGAAAAATTAGTGTGTGCTTCACTATTTAGCATATCAAGGATTTGGCCCTAAACAAACACTACTCAGTACACCAAATAATGTTTATATTCTTCCTAATACAAAAGATTAGTCAACCATTTCAGGAGAACAGCCAATTGGATTTTCTCCCCTTCAGTTTTGGTGCACAGTGATGCAAATTTGCACTCAGGCTCACGACGGAGCTCAGTTCCACTCCCCCATTCTTCAACAGAACTCACCTGGGATCTCCAAAAGATATTTTGGAACAGCAGCAATTTCATTAAACTCCCAATGCAGTCTCCTACCATCAATAGATCTTAAGAGAATAATTTGTTAGTTGTCCAACTCGACCAGGGCTCAGAGCAGTGGAGGGGTCTCAGGAGCCAACAAAATGCCAGGACTGGGTTTCTCAGCTCCCATTAGAACCAATAAAGTAAAGGAAAGGTTTTCACTCAGTGGTCTAAAAAGAAACTGATCTTCAGTTAGTTGGGGCACCTTTCATAAACCACTGAGCTTTTATCAATAGCAGACATTCTGAGTTAGAAGGGCTTTATTCAAATGTGAAGCATCCTGGTAGGATGTGTCAAAGTGTCCTCAGTGATGCTCCTAGTGCAGGAATAATCAGCTCATCTCTGACCTGCTGTTTACTCCCAAAAGCCAGGTGGAGAACATCATCTGGAAACACGGTTAATGAGCAAAACAGTTATGTAGGAAGGTCATGGAAGCAGCTCAGGAAGATCAGTAGCACCGACATGAACTCAGACACCAGGCTGGGAGCAGGCAACAGCTCTGAGCTCTATTGGTTTGACCAAACCTGAGTCTACCAGCTCAGGGTGCAAATCAAATAAGGCACCACCAGCCCTTTCTGAACCTGGGTCTCAGCATGCTTCTGCCAGTAACTCACAACTTCAATAAACTTCTTCTTTTGTTTTAAATTTTATTGAGGTAAACATGTTTCTCATGACCACTGGTTGTGGCATGCAGATACCGAACACCCAACCAACCAGGTCTCAAATCACCATTCACAGAGAGATGGAAAAATGAGTAATTACAGTAAAAACAACAAAATAAAAGAAAAAACAAAACAAGCCATTGTATACTAGAACTGAGCATTTGGGGAGAGTTTGAACTGTGAGACATATTCCAGCTAAAAACCAACACTGAGCAAAACTTTCTTCATAGCACTTGCAGAACTCAGCATTTGTGGGAAAGGTCTCATATTTATTTTCATGCTGCTGATTTTTTTCACTGACTTATCCCAACTGTAGCAGTACAGAATTGCATTGCCCAACTCTGCTTTGGATATAATTACAAGTTTAAGCTGTTACTTTAATGGACTCATCTGCATTAACTGGAAGCGTAACCATTAAAAAAATTGTTTCTGTTCCTTGGAGCAGTGTTCCCAGATCTACAACAGACCACGAGTAATCTCAATTTATAAATCTTGAAGCTGTTTGGGCCTGCCACCAAGTGCTGATTATCCACAGTGCCTTCATACTTCAAACTTGTGAAATCCTAGGTACAATACAGAGCAAAACTGGAGAAAAGCCAGCATGTGGAAGAATGAGAGCGAAAGACCACTCTGAGCTCAGCAGGATCATAAAGTCCACTGCATCTCTAGTCCAGTCCTCTGCCATGAACACCTTCCAGTATCCCAGGCTGCTCCAAGCCCCACTGTCCAACCTGGTGTTGGACACTTCCAGGGATCCACCTTCACCACAGTGGCTTTTCTTACCACCAGTATTCCTGATTGAATAGAACTAAATGGGCTAAAAGAGGATTGTCCATGCAAGCACCAGTTTTGGCATATATTTATTAAAAAAAGATAAACTATGTCAGCATCAGAGGTTACAATCCTTGGCGTATTTTAGTATTTGGGGTTTTTTTACTTGAACTGTGATCTACTGCAAAAACACAATAGCAACTACAAACCCAAGATGAGTTTATCCGAACGCTGATAATTTTGGCAAAATTAAACGTAGTCAGTGTTTCATGAGCCCCCAACTGTCTAGGAACTGTCTATCTTCAGTGTGAGGGCTTATTTGGAAGCCTAAATTTAGATGTCATAAAATAACTAAATTTACCTTCAGCAATAAAAGCTATTTGGGCCTTATTTTGGGGAAAGCTCTCTTTAAATTTAGATTTAGAAGCTCGATACAAATAACTGTTCTTTTTTAAGAAGTTCTAGTAACTGGCAATTCCCTTTTGAATGCTGATACCCACAAAGCACTGAGAGAGAAAATTAGCTGGCTTTGAAATTCCTTCATTGCTTCCTAGCTTGGTGTGCCCAGGAACTTGTGGGCATCTCTGCCTGTGCCCCAGATGAGACACAAACAAGAGCCTTATCAGAGCAGGGCAATGAACGGGCCCTGGCAAAAGGGGACACCTTGCATTCAGCTGGCAAAGGAATAGCTCAAACCAGCTTTAAAGCTTTGAGAACAGCAACAAAGGGGGAAAAAATTAAAAATAAAAGTACAGAACTGAGACAGAGATGCTGGCCTATTGGGGTAACACAGTTACGGACATGCTGCCAAATTAAATCAAGCTTATGTGCTCAAAGGGCCAAAATCCAATTCACTCTTACATTTTCTTAGAGGTGACAAAATGAATATTTGCTTTTAGCTCCTCTGTTTAGTGCTGTAAATTCTGTGGTTGTTCAGCTCCACTGGGACAGGCCCAAATACATAACATAAAGAGGCATGAGGGCAGAAGGGGCTGGAGGAAGAAAATACCTTTGGAGGAAGAAAATATCTCTGCCTGCTCAGCACTGGTCAATGGATCGTGCCTCTGGTCCTCTCCTGAAAGGACATCTCCACGTGAGCTTTGCACCTGGAGCGCACCAGGAATACCCATTTATACAGGCAGTGCTCATAGACCTCTCTTACTATACATTCTGTCATGACACATATTTACATTCTGTATGTTGGTTAGCTCAATCCCAAACCTGCTTTCCTGGAGCTCCAATAAAACCTGCATCTGGATCATGCAAAGCCCTTATGGAATGGCAGCAGACCTACAGGAGTGCATTGGTACTTGTACAGTTTTCACATCTGTGCCCAGGAAATATCATCTGCACGTCACCAGAATTCTGGTGCTGAATTACCTTTAATCAGAAATTCAGCCACTCCCAGCCCCAAATGATCTCTGACTAGCAGGGAGAAGAAAAACAGGCTTATTTTCTGCCGAATTCCAATAGCACCAGCCAGCAGGATCGAGTCAGGATGAAGACAGACAACATCAGCCATTCTGTATCACCTCATAACCTTCTTCTTCAGGGTTCTGCAATGGGGTAGGAAAAACCAGGCACAAGCACAGGCTGGGGAGTCCCTGCTGAAGCAGCTCTGTGGGGAAGGACCTGAGGGACATCGAGCTGTCCCTGAGCCAGCAGAGTGTCCTGGGGATCCTGGGGACACCGAGCTGTCCCTGAGCCAGCAGAGTGTCCT
>JAOTQZ010000297.1:4415121-4453646 GCA_026546895.1 Pogonocichla stellata
ATAATAATTTGGAGGGAAGGGGTTTACATTCTCCATTTCAAAGAGAAGCTTCTGCCTTTATTGGCAGACACCTGTCCTTCAAACCAGGACAGGGGGTCACTGAACCTCGCCCCACTTGGCACCACCAGCTGCAGCAGAAATCACCCTGCTGTGTCCTCCTGGATTTATGGAAGCTGCTGGAGTGGCTCCATCTGGAAGCAACCTACACAGAGATAATTCTGGTTATTTGGGCATCTCCTTCATGCCCTAAATGCCAGTGTGGCTGGGCCTGGCACTGGGACACGAGTGCTGCTTTTCTGGACTCACATCTCCTCAGAGCATGAAGCAAATTTGCCTCTCTCCTTCCCCTTTTAGGAGGCAACTCTAGTATTCATTAGTTAATTAATTCATTAAGTAATTTGAATACATTCGAGGAGTAGAATATTGTAATTCATATTATAGTCTGCATAATCCTATAATTAAAATTATTGCCTACAATTAAAATCTTGGTCTCACAGATGACATGTCTGCAATTGCTGATTTAAGACAGGGAATACAAAGGATGGACATTAAAGGGAACTGCCAACCCCAAGCTGACAAAAAGCAGGAAAGTGCCTCTAAAATAAGAATAAACTCAATAAATAGTTCAGATCCTCCAGGCCTGGAGGACAGATGGATATATGGAAAGATATTCCAAGCCTGTAACTTCTGCCTAACATCCTCCCCACCACGCCCTGAGCTCTGCGACTCCAGGGATGTGCTCCAGCATGGAAATTAGAAAAAAACCCAAAAAAACAGTGTCACTAATTTTGTAGGCATTTACAGTCCTGGAATGGTTTGGGTTGGAATGGACCTCAAAGCCCATCTTGTTCCAACCCTTTCCACCTCCCATTATACCAGTCCTGCCCAAGCTGGCCTTGGTCATCCTGATCCACTTGATCCATGGGATGCATCCCAAGGCCTTTTCCCAGCTGGCAGTGAGCTCTGAAAAGGAGATGTGAGCTAAAAAAAGACGAGCAAAAACATTCCATGGGATTTGTGTAAAGCCTCACAAACCTGCCTCGTTTTATGTTCCGAGTTCTTCCCTACCACAAACCTCCCCTCGGAAAAAATAAGCCCTTGAAGGACAATTAGCTGGAGCTAATTAACTGCTGCTTGGAAAGGAATCCAGGTTAAATTTGCTGCCAAGGAGACTTTTCTCCCAAGGAGTTTCACCTTGTGAGGTAACTCTGGAACACCAAAACTTTCTGGAAGGGCTCACAATTCTTCTGAGGTTTCTCTCCAAGGAACTTTACAATTTTTCCCTCCTCTCTTCTTCTTTCTGCTGGCTTTTAAGGAGCCCAGCAAACAGGAATATGGAATTTGACTGATAAATACTCTATTTTTCAATAGGACATTCTGTTTTTTGGATATTTTTCCAGGCAGACAACACTGATCCCTCCTGCCCTGTCTGAAGCAAAATGTCAAGGTGTGACAATAATGTCACTGTCACCCCTGATCTGCAGTGACAGGGCTCCAGCACGGGCCTCTGACTTTGAAGATGAAAAAGTTGCTATCAAAATTAATTGGTTCAGCCTTTTAGGGAACAATTCCTCCATCAGCAGGGCCTTGCCCTTCCATCGGGATGAAACACTTGGCATTAGAAGGAAAGGACTGGAGAAGATAAAAGTGCAAAAATGTGAAGGTCAAAACCCAGTGGCTCCCAAAAGGGAGAGTTTCTTCCAAAGAGGTGCAAAACTGCAGCTTCCCCCACATTGTACAGCAGATCCTAAAATTCCCCAAACCATCCTCAAAATCTCCTCAGTCTGCAACCCCAATGTTCCTGGGATAATAAATACTAAAGAATAGAGCTTAAAATTAAAGATGTGGGAAGGGCACATTTTTCTTGGTGCTGATGGGTTGTGGTGGCACCTTCAGAAACCTTCTGTGACCATGACATCATTTTGACCCAGCCCAAAATTCCCCAGTTTTATTCCCAATGTTTTCTTCCCTTCTGCTCTGATGGAAATCAATATAACCCAAATAGGAGCACTCAAAAAATTAATATGAAATAATAACTGGATGACCCTGGGATACTTGGGACCATCTGTCTGAAGCATTCCATGCCCCAAATCCTCTTTTTTGGGGGATGGTAAAGGAAGTTGGTAGTCTCCCACCTTTTTAATTGGGTCAACAAGAATTTAGGGAATTTAACCTTTTTAATAGAACTTCTTTATAAGAAGGTAGCTTACATTTGATCTGAGGCAGGGAAATATTATTCCAATCTAAAATGCAACCCTTTTAATACCTTAAAATTAATTAAATATAATATTTCAAATATCACTCAAAGATAAGAAAAGAGAAATCTGTGGGTATTTAGCAGGATTAACAAGTTTTGCTCGTGAACTGAAGATTTTTGAGATGGATCTTAGTTTCTGAAACAAATCAAGAGTTATTTTTAATCAATACTTAATTGGGAATTCTCACTTTCCCTCCAGGAGGTGCCCAATACCTTTAGCAGACATCATTCCAACCCCTCTGGTTTAATGAGAAGTTTCTTTCTATAACTTAATTAGAATCTGCAGTTTAGGCAGTCACTTGAAGCATTTGACTTTGAGAAAACACTTTCCCCCTTCCTTAATGTGCTATGAAAAAACCTCCTCACAAAAGCAAAATAATTCACAGGGAGGAAGAGTAAAGAAATTTTGAATAGAGGAAATTTAATCTTCTCTTCAACAACTTCTGTCTTTGAATTGTGTTTGGTTGATATTGAGCATCTCCCGAAGCAGAACAGGATCCTTTTGAAAAGCCTGAATCATTGGGATAGAATCAGAGCTCAAAGATTACAGATTAAAATCAAATTTCAGTTTGAGAATGAATAAAAAGTGAGGTTTAAAAAAAAATATTTAAATCTCATACTCTCCAGCTCCCTTCTGAAAGGAATGAGGGTTTTTTGTGGACTTCAGATGAATATATTGCTTCACATCACAGCAGCTCCAGTTTTTATCTCCAAATGACAAATTCCACTGCCCATCTTTTGTCTCAAAACATGTTTGACTTTGGAAAGCATCTGAGAAAGGTCAGAGTTCTCTAAAGAAATGAAATGCCTTCAACAACAATTCCCTCAACAACAACTTCCTCAAGTGCAATTGCAAGATCTGGAGTTTCTCACCTCACAATATTTCAAGAGGATTTCTGGCAAACTCACTGGATTCAAATACTGTGGTTGAGCAGGACCTTGGGACAACCTGGCTTTGGGCACTGACCAGAGGAGACCCATTTCCATATTCATGGGGAGAACCAGGGAGACATGAGGAGGAAAATTCCTTCATCAAGAGGAGGAATCTCTCCTTTTTAAGCTGTTTGGTATTATTGCATGGAGAACAAGGAGGGTTATTTTGGGAATTCCAGTGGTGCACGATCAACAAACACAAGTTTGAGACTTGAAGCTGAGCACTTACTTTGCTTTTGCTTCTGCATCCTCATAGGCTTTGTTGGAGACATCGTCCAGGCCCCCGATCAGGTGCTTGAAGGAGCTGTAAAGACAAAGGGACACCTTGAGAGGAAAACCATAGAAACACCAAGGTTGGAAAGTACCCTGAAGATCATCCAGTCCCACCAGCACTGCCAGGCCCACCACTGAACCTGAAGAGATTCCACCTGGCAGCCAAGAAATCCAGTGTGGCTTTTTGGCAGCATTGCTGGTGACACACCAGGCCCAGGCCTCAGAAATGCTGGAGATGCAGAAACCAACACCAAAAAAATCCACAATTATTGATCCAGCCCATTGAAAGAGCTGCTGAAGGTTTTCACCCTCCACTAGAAGTTCCAGAGCAAATGTGACAACGTGGCTGGTGGTGGCACCTCAACCATCACATCCCTGTCCTCCAGCCAGGAACCCTGTAAATCCCTCTGCTTCCAGAGTGAAATTTTCATTTGTGCATCCCAGCTTTCTCATCTTTAGAGAAAAGGCATTCAAAAACACATCAAAGGGGGTTCAAACTGAAAGGGAGGGAATTCAGGTTGGATACTGGGAATCAGGAATTGTTCCCTGTGAGGGAACAATTAACTCCTGGCACAGGAGTGCCCAGAGAGGCTGTGGCTGCCCCTGGATCCCTGGAAGTGTCCAAGGCCAGGCTGGATGGGGCTTGGAGCAGCCTGAGACAATGGAAGGTGTCCCTACCCATGGCAGAGGTGGAGCTGGATGATCCTTAATATCCCTTCCATCCCAAACTATTCTGGGATTCCATGAAAAACTACAAATTATTAACTGAAATCAGTGAATGCCTTCAAACAAAAATATTCCAGGTGAAAAGTTACTTTCTACTACCCAATTCCAGTATTCCCAGTGGGTCTGTCACACGCAGGTTTTCTGTTTTCAAGGAAGAAAAATTTGAAAAGATGAACTGCTGCAAATCAGAGCCTCTTGACTGATTGCTTCCTTAAGGTCACAGCCTCACAAATGAAAATCCTGTAATTCTTCAGTGCTCCTGAGACTTCTGAGGCACGACACACAGAGCTGAAGAACTGGAATTGCCCTAAGTTGATGAAAAAATGAATGGAAACATTGAAAAAAAAAAAAAAGGAAAACACCTAAAATCCCCACAGAGGGCCACAATTATGACTTAAGGAATAAGAAGAGGACATTCAATATGGCCATTTCTCAAGGAGGACTTGTAGGATCAAAGAGAATGAATGGCACTGAGCAGGTGAGGAAAATCCAGGGCAGCTGGAGAAATGCAACGTCCTGCCAGGCATGGGGTGAGCCAGGGAGACTCCGTGCTCCTGGGATGGGAACAGTGGGACCCCGGATGGCTCAGACACACTGACAGTCCTGAGCAGGTCCTTCAGGAGATGCCTGACCCTATGGAATGAGCCCCATGGATGTGTGGAGAGCAGAGATAGCACTTACAGCAGAACCAAGGGAGGCACAATCACCCTGTTGGAAAAAGCTGGATTTTCCCCATCACTGTGGGGCAGGAGGTGACAACTGGGAGAGAGAGTTTGGATCTGGAGCTGCTGTAAAGGCTTTTCCAGAGGAATTCTCCTCCCTGGGGCTGTTCCAGAGCTGTGTGCACACTGTGCTGTGCCCTGTGCTCTGGGATGGCCCTGCTGGAGCAGGGAGGTGCCACCAGGTGCCCACTGAGCTCCCTTCAGCCTGAGCCATGCTGGGATTCTGTGATTCCCACACTGCCTTCTTTTCTAAAGCCTGAGAAGCAAACTTAAGTCACACTTACTGCTGGATGCCCTCAAGCCAGGTCACACATCAAAACAGTCACCTCGGGGCAGGCAGTGCACAAGCAGCTCAAGTCTCACCTCATTCCATGATGCAGCCTGCACTGATTCCAGCATAATTCACACATACCAAAGCCGTTCTTTCAGCAGGTCTCTGTTTCCTTTCTATCTCCAGCGTTACCCCCCTTCATTTGCATTTTGGCTCAAAGGAAGTCTTACACTAATCTGTTTTACCAGCCCTGTTTACTTCTTACACAAGGATTTTCCTTTCAGAGCCTCATCAAAGCAAGAAGAACTGAGCCCTCCTGCATCCCACTCTCTGAGCACTGCTGTGATCACTGCATCACATCTTTCTCTGGGCAACATTTCATGGCTGTGCCTCAGCCCTGGCCATGCCAGGCTTCAACTCAACCCCCACTTTCAAGGAGCTGCTTCTCAAGCACAGATCCTCTTTTACAAATGCTGATCAATTTGGGTATTGTTTTTGGTTTTTTTTTAATGTGCATAAAAAACCCCAAGCATGATTCTGTCTGCTAAGGCAGACAATTCTGATCTGAGGACAAAAGCAACACTTCTGGTTTCATTGCTTAACTTTCCATAACTTCATCCTTATTCCATCTACAGTATGATTATAAATGCATTTTAGACAAGAAGATTACTATTGAGCTTAACATCTCTTAATTAAGTGTCTCTTCTCATATACACAGCTTTGGTCTTGCTCTTGGCTGTGAAAATTACAGATTTGCTTGGACTTCAAACTGAAAGTACTTACATTTATTTCCATGGGAGATTTTAATTCTTTTCCAAGTAATTTCAGCATTTGAAATGTAAGCCCTTCAGTGCTGACAAATACACCCCAAATATTAACACAAGTATTTTTAAAGTCATTTAGAAAATCACTAATCTTCAATTTCTACCACTTTTCATCCTATCCATTCATATAATGTCCCAATCTTTACTTCTGTTGTATGTGTGAACTGTAGCTCCAAAGTCTAAGGAAGATTAACACCAGAAAGTGAATCTCTTCTGCACAGATAGCTGAAGAATAGCATCACTTCATTTTCCTGTTTTGAGTTCTTTCAGCATTTGATTATAACATGGCCCCAGTCACTCCAATCACTGTAGTTTTATTCAGTTTTTGGTTCATTTTATATGAATTACATTACAGAGGCAATATGTGCCATTTCACTCAAGGAAACAGATACTTCTAAGATATTCTTGGAGCAAAAGCAACATTCAAATCAGTGACCTCAACCAGATTCTTCAGCAGGTATCAAACCTGAATTTTGAGAACAGGGAGAATTTAAGTTTTCAAACTGAAGCCCTTAGAGCAGGCATAAGAAAAAATAAAAAATTTTAAAAAAATCCACCATCAGTATAATCCAGATACCTCCCTGTAGGTAAGACGAGAGCACTGGCAGTTTATGCAATTAAAATTTCCTCATAGGCATTTAGAAAAGAATCAACAAGACAGATATCAAAACCAATATTTTTCTAGTTAGTACATGGTTTTATGAAAGTGTAGCAATGCTGCAGCACCTTGAGTGAAGCTGTTCAGACACCATCACTGCCCCCATGGTTCTGCTCAAAATGGTGTCCTTTGAAATGCCTGCTCTTCTCTGAGTGGTCACACCAAACCTCCCTGCAAAACTGCCCTTTCCAGGCTCCCTGGGATGCAGCAGGATGGGGATACAGAAACATGCACCCACTCAGCTTTAGAAATTCTGTTTGAGGGATTAGGGAGAAAAAAATTAATAAACTCATGGCTTGAAATACATTTACAGAAGAAATGAGATCAATGAGAAGAACTGACACCACAAAAATGGGTCCTCTAGTACCCAGTTACCAGTTTCCATCACTCCAACAGATAAATTTTTACTTCCGGGTTAATGTTTTTAAGGCTTCGCATCATTTTGTAGAGGTACCAAGGGGAAAACAGGGTCTACCAGCGGGTATATGATGACTTCATAAAGCTTTGAATCACAGCAAAGGTTTGCTGTACTCAAACCCCCACCCCAAGCTGCTCAGACAGACTCAAAATCAAAATATAAAGGACCACATGGATTTGTTCTCTGAGAGCCTGCCCTCCCCATACCAATCTCTCGAGTGCTCCCTTCTGCACAAGGCACACAATATCCAGTCCCAGTGAAAACATCTCAGGCGAGCTGAGAAATGCCTTCCCCTACAAACTCTCAGTTCTTTATAGGCCCCTGTAGAAGAACTGCCAGCTGCTTTAATCCAGATTAATCCAAGAGATCTACTGGACACAGCAGACCACTTAAACACAAGCTAGAATTTTATCTCCTGAGAAAAAAAAAAAAAAGACATTTCCGATTGTACCTTTCCTCCATGCAAAGAGCATAAAAAAATCCGTGACATTGGGCCAGCAAATGTCTAAGCTCCTTCTCCATCTCAGCAGAACAGGCCTTCACCAGGTAGAGGACAATACTGAGCTATAAACACCATGAGAGCAATTTCCCAACAGATCTCACTGATTTGGGGCAACTTCATCCAGTCAAATCTCAGCAATAATTTTTTAGAGGAAGTAGCACCTCAAGAAAATATGATTGTGGGATTTTAGAGTGTTCAGATTCTCCAGGGGCACGATGTCCCCAGCACTGTCCCTACACCAACAGCAGCAGGGCAGAACACAGACACTGCCTGATCAAGGAGCGTCCAGAAATCTCCTCTTAAAGAAATAAAGGCTTGTGCAGAAACAGGGGAAAACCAACCCAAACAACCCTCCCCAAAACACCCTAAAATTGCACATGTGAGAAAGCACAAAGGAGGAAGGTTAATTCATACTGTCTTTTCACAGCCAGAAAGAAGCAAAGCTCAAGGTCCCTTACCTGCCCTTTTCTCTATTATTTTACCTGCCTTATCCAATTTGGTTCCTATGAACAGCAATTTTCCAAGAGAACAGAGAGATAATAGAAAATCCAAGTTTTTAAATCTATGGAAAATTATTTAGGCCTCTTCAATAGACAAGTGAGTTCAATACAAAGTAATTTATTTTAAGAACTACATCTCATGTCACAGGACTCCAGATCACTGGCCTTTGCTTTCACCTATAGACAGTGAGTGTGAATGGAAGATCTCCATGAGTATCTGAATTAATTCCTGCAAACAGTATTTTTTGTTTCTTTTTCAGAAATTCAAATATCTTCACAAGAGTTTGTTGAAGACAAGCATTTTCTGGAGCATAGACTTGAGAAGAAATTCATTTCCACTGAGCCTGAAGGAGCTTAAATATGTGCAAGTGCTGCTCTGCCAAGATCTGCAAAGCAGCTGAGAGAGGGAATAAAATAAAGTCTTCACTCCGTATGTAAATTTATAAAATTATATAGATTTCTTATTAACATATATCGCAGGGCTTCAAAACCAAAACTGCATTCCCACCAAAGGTTTAATAAGCAGCAGTTCCCATCTAAAACAGAAAGGAACTGGATTGCAGAAAAACTACTACCTTGAGTGAAGAGGTATTAATGCCCGAAGAGAAAACAAAACAAAAAAAACCACCCCAAAAAAACAACCAAAAAAACCCCAAAATATTTTGTCAAGGACAAAAAATTGGTTTTGCCTTGACTGCCCAAACCTGCCTATTCAAGGAGTAAAAACCAAAGCCTCAAGTCCAAACTGACGACTCAAATTCAGTGTTTTGAGACTGGAAACAAAAGTTTTGTTATTGTCTACCAAAATCTGCATCTATGGCAACAGCAGTCATTCCCCTTCCTTTATCCCAGGTAAAATGCATTTGCTATGCTGATCTTCCACACCTGCTACATTTCAATCAATGCACCCAGTCAGAAAGCAGCCCAGAGCCCAAGACTGTTACCATATTGTTCTAAATTAGTAAACCTTTCTAGCCAAATATTTTTTAACAATTTCTGTTCCATATACACAAAAGAAAGACATTAAACTCATAACCTGAAAATGGGACAAAACCCTCAATTGCTCCATTCTGAAGGGGTTTTGTTAGGAGCTGTTGATTTGCTTGTTCTCCATCCAGCTGTAGCCCGCTGAGGAGTTCCCCATTCCAGGCATCTGTCACTTAATGCCACTTAAATATCTCTCCAGCACTGTTCTACACAAGAGAAATGTTTAGGACGATGCCCCAGTTTGGGATAAAAAGGCAGGTGGTAACTCCCAGTGGGAGCAAGTCATAGACAGACAGAAAAAACATCAGGAATCCAGAGAGAACAAGAACCCTAAGCCCTATTTTGGTCAGTGCTACCCAAATTTTCAGGGACCAAGCTCACTCCAAACACACAGATATGTATCAATATCTCAGTTTGAAGGGGGTGGAGGAACTCCATAATTATATACTCTCACAATAAAAGCAGCCTTCCTGATCATCTTCATCTATCTTGTTTCCTGGCAAGTTAATTGTTACTTGCTTCTAGAAAAGACATTTGTGCAGTGATTCTATAAAGATATGTTCTGTGCCCAGCACACACTGGGAAATTGGTTAAAGATTTTTATTGCAGCTTGTTGATTCAGACTGTAACCACTGAATAAAAGAGTTGTAACAGAAGAGGGAGGTTTTTTTGTTTGTTTTTAACAGTTTATTTATTTTATTCACCCAACTTGTAGGCAGCTGAAACTCTTCTCCAAAGCCATGTCATATAAGATGAACAGGTTTACTCGAAAAATGCAGGAGATTTTACTTGACATCTCAAGAATTAAATCCTTCCACTTATCAGGGATACCACTCAGCAGCTTGCAGTCCACCTTTCCCTTTCATTTTCCATAAGGGGCAAAGTAAAATGAACAAGGGCAGGAAAAAATTTTAGAAAATCCTTTCCCTGTGTTTTGAAGCTCATACTGGGATTTCACTGTCAGCAGTAAACAGAGTGGAGAATCTTATTCATGCAGTAATCTGCCCTGTCTCCCATCTCATCTTTTATTTTCAAACCCTTTTAAGCTCCTTTGCCCAGGTGAGTGCACTGGTACAAAGCCCCATCTGAACTGCTCCACCTTTTTCTGTAAAAACCTCCTATGATTTCTGGCCACATCTTGACCCTCGTGGCCATATCCAGGCTTTTATTTCCCCCATGAATTTTATCAGTAAAAGATTCATAGCAGAAACTTCACCTTACTGAGAGCATCCGAGCTCTTCCCACACAACTGGGCCTCAACTGGCAGCCCTGACAGGATTTGGCTGGAATAAAGAGGGCTGGAGATGGCCTTTGCTCTCCTCTGATGCCAGATGTTATCATGCAGGTGATGTTCCACAAGCAGCACATTGGGATTTTATATTAAATTTTTTAATCCCCCAGCAACGTGCCTTGCTGCAGGGGAAGGGAGCAGCACTGCAGAGCTGCTGATGATTCGGGCACAGAAATCACGACAGAATTGTGCTCTTCCTTTCCAAAAGAAATAAAATATTCATTTAAGCATCTTGCCCTTTTTTTGTTGTTTTTAGGGGGGGTTTTTGTTTGTTTGTTTGTTTTCATGGGTTTTTTGTGGGTTTTTTTTTTACAATATTCCAACCATAGAAGGTTATTTACAAGTACAAATTTTAAAGGAGTTTTTCATGAGATCCCTGATGTTTTTATTAGGAGAGTCTGAAACAAAAAACTACAAAACTTGATACTGTTACTGTAGAGTGAAGGATCCCTGGAGGACATCCCATGGACAGTTGCTTAATTAGCCAAGCCAGCAGCACTACAAAAGTCCAAGGGATTTTGGGAAGCAAACGCACCGTTTGCTACCTGCTCCAGCCACCTTCCCTTTCATCAGTTCATGGAGATTAGCTATGCCAAACAGGAAAACTCCCCAAAGGGAAGGCATTCCTTAGGAGAATATCCTAAATATTACTGCTAGTTATTTGAGTTACATTCTCAATTCTTCTCAGGTTTTCAGACCTTATTGTCATTTGCACCCAATCAGTGTGTATTTAACAACTAACCAGGCACAACTTTTTTTTTTTTTAATAAATCCCTGACATTTTAGACCTGCCAAGTCACATTTCCATACCAGGGCACTTCTGAGTCAAACAAAAGCCACGGTCAATGCGACCCATATAAATGAAACCCAGGAAATAATATAAATATAAAAAATTAAATATATTTTTAAATAATTAAACCCATAAAAATCCTTAAACACTAGAATCTAAAGCCAGAATCTCCAGTAGAAACCTTAGATATTGCCAAGCTTTTATTTCCATCAATGCAAAGCTACTCTTAACCTGCAACCAAGCTGAGAAACTCAACACAATTCTAGTGTTGCCACATAACAGCTACAACATATAAGAAAAAATTTAGGAGATGGTGGTTCATGGTCAATCCTTCTCACCATTAATATACATTTCTATTTTTTTTGTGTCTTTTGGTGGTGTTTTTTGATTTGTTTTCCTAATCAAGTGGGGTTATTCTATAAATTGTAGTGCAAAAAGAGACTCCCTGCAGTGTCCTGCTGAGACCCACCACAGCAGACTCACAATGGAAGCTCCTTGCTTTTAGTGCTGGAGCACATTCCAGTGAAGAGTCATCTTCCCCTGCCTGGCGTGAAGGAATATGAGCAACTTCCCTCTCCCCAGGAGAGGTTCTCATTCACCTGTGCTGTGTCCTGTCTTGCTAAAACCTGTAAGACATCTTCCAAGTTGAAATACATAATTCATCCCCATTACTATTTTATTAACTTACACAGCTTTAGCACAGTGTTCTCTCATGTTCAAAAGGTATTTTTTTTCTTTTTACTCTTCACAAATCATGAATAAATTTCTGTTCTGCGCAGACATCAAGAATTCTTTGTCTCCAGCACAATGCCAGAGTAAGGACTCACAGGTTGGGTCCTTTCGTTCTGCTATAGGTTCTTCTTGCTGATAGACAAGTTTTAAATTAAGGTAAGAAGTATGTTTAAGAGCAAGTGTCAGAAGGAAAAAGTAAGTCAGGAAAGCTGTGAAAAGCAAGTGGGGAAAGCAGAGCAAGTTTTTACCATTATTGTTTTCTCTTTCTTTGCTTCAAAATGAAATTACGCTGTGCAGCTGGGAGAAGGGAAGGGTGGAGAATACAGTGTTTTGAAATGTATTTTCTTCTTTTGAAGATTCTAAATAACTTCCAATCCGAGATTCCTTGTTCCCAGCAAGAACAGATGCCCTTTGTCATTATTTCTAGGTGATTTAAGCTCCAGCCTAAAAATAAGCCAGGTTGGACACAGGTGCACCAGAGTTTAGAGTTAAAGATAAGTAACTCACATGTGAGTGACTTTTACTTTCACAAGTTATGTCCAACACTAAACCCCAGATACTCCTTTGGGTTGAACACTTGACTAAAACTGATTTAAATCTGGATATCTGCAATGATATCACGTTATACCAGAGATCTCTGAAGCCTTTTCTTCCAGCCTGCAGCAGGCCCAAGAGCAGGTGGATGAATCCCTCGGTCAGACTAAGCCTGTGTTCCTGATTTCCCAGGGCCTTTAAGGCTTCAAACCCTGCAAGTGCTTTGACCACAGGGAATGTCTGTCTTGACCACTTCCCACATGCACAGAAAAAGTTTTCATTCCTTTTCTCTCTCCTAGCCCTCACGGGGTGTGCACAACCAAGTGCTGCTCCTGGGAACCTTTGCACTCCCTCAGGCACTCACTGAAAAGAACCCCATTCTCTATTCCTCCACAGCACTCAAAATACCATAGAGCTCTTCCCCTCCTCTCCCTCTGCTCCCTTCCAGACTGACAAGTACATATTCCCATTGAGCTGTGCTGCACTGACTCCATTCTGTGTCCAGATGCTGCCTTTCAGCAGTCCCTGAACTGCCTCCATTGCTGCTCTCCAGGCTGGAAGGACGATGGCTATGCAAAGATCCAGGCGACGCATGGATTTATGTGATGACAGAATGCTCCCTTCTGTTTTATATTCCTTTTCTAATAATTCCTACCCCTTCAGCCAGCTTTTTGGCAGCTGCCAAGCACCCAGCTGACATTTCATAGAACTCCCTAAAATTTTAACACAAAGATCTCACTCCTGACTCATAACAGTCAGCTCAGAGGCTCAGGCTTCATATGAAAATTAGGATCTCTACATATATCACTCCACATTTATCTGGAGTGAATCTCATCTGCCTTTTTATTATACAACCACTCAATACTCCAAGGCTCTTTTGCAGCTCCTCTCATTGCTCTTTCTTGACTAGTGATCATCAACATACCAATATTCCTTTTTTCCAATGCACAAGGAGTAGCAGAACAACACAGGTCTGCTCCCAACTTCCCTGCACAATGAGAGCTGACTCTCATTTCCTACTTTTCATAGTCACCTTTTGTCACTGCAACCACCTTTATTCCTATTCCCCTATGTTCCTTAATACCTTCTAAGCTGATCATTTCAAAGGCTCCAATAATTACATTAGCATCATCTTCCCACTGCAAAAGTCACATTGATTCTTCCCTATTTTGCTGTTTCCATGCATCAGCTACCTCCAGGCCTTATTAGCTTTACCCAGCTGGCCTACTATTGACATGAGGCCCATGGCTGTGTGCTTTCATCCAATAGCCCTGAACTACTCCAAGAGCCATTTTTCATTCCTCAATTGTCTCTTTCTTATGTTCCTGCTCCCCTTTTGGATGCCAAGCCCAGCTGCTATGGACTCTTGGCTCTAATTCCTACAAACAGGTCAACACAAACAGGGCTCTGGCAGCAACTACAGGAATCATATCCCCTGCTCTTCTCAGAGCTGTGTCTCCTGGGGGGCTCCATAAGGAGCTACTCCTGGTAGCAGCTGGAGCATTTAAGGTTCCTCACTCATTTCCTAGACTGAGGTCTCCTCCATCCCTGTGCGCATTCCATCATACCTTCTTCAACCAAACAAGCGTTCTGTTCAATCCTCAGTGTTTCCTGAGTGGCCTGGTTTGAAGGACAGGTGTCTGCCAATAAAGGCAGAAGCTTCTCTTTGAAATGGAGAATGTAAACACCCTCCCTCCAAATTATTATAATTTTGAAATTAAGGGGCTCTCAGGCAAAGATATGGGAATTAGGAATAACAGTTCTTTACTAGGAAAATTAAAATAGAAATACAGTATTACAAAGAACAATCCCAAAACACTGACAGAGTCAGAATACAACCTGACACCCTGTCAGTCAGGGTGTTGGTAGCAGTCCCATTCAATGGTGGCTACAGTCTTCCTGCAGTGGCAGATGTGGTTTAGCTGAAGCAGTGGTTTTGTAGAAAGGTGCAGATTTCCTCTGAGGGTCCAGTGATGATGTGGAAAGGTCCGGCTTTCCTCTGGAATCCAGTGGAAAGAAGGTTGTCTTGCTGTCCAAAATCTAGGTCGGAAAGGCTTGGCTCCTCCCCCCGGCTGGAGCATCTCCCAATGGGATGATGTAATTTTATCAGTCATGCAGTGGGACTGAATGGACCATTAGCAGATGATATCTTCCTGGAGGGAGGGTGGGTTGTGGAAAAGATAAAGATGATTGCCCCAGCTGGCTTTAAAGATGGCCCATTAGCAGATAATATTTCCCATGGAGATAAGGGTCACTACCCCACCCAGCTTCAACAGATGGTGATAGAATACACATTTCTGGTCACATCCTGTATTGCAACCGAAGACACTGAGTTTCACAACATCTGCCAGATTTTCTTCTGCTGAATGAAGCTTTAAACCATCTCATTCTTGCCACCGTGTCTGGGAATGTGTGTGAGGTGTCTGGATGTGGCTTTTGGGAACTTGGTTTGGGGGTGACACTGGTGGTGCTGGGGTGATAATCTTGAAGGGTTTTTCCAAATCTGCTGATTCTGTGACTTCAGGCTACACAGTTTCAGACACTTTCCACCATTTCTCCTTTTAAATTCACTCACCCTTCACTCTCATCTCTTCTTTAAGCTGCAACAGTTCCACTGCTCCTTTGACAAAATCATCTAAACCTGCTGTGCAGGTGCCCACTGTTCCAGACATTTTCCTCATTCCTCATCACCTCATATCATTTTTCAACCACTACTCTTCTCTTTTCAGGTCCTGTCCACAGCACAGGGAGTGTTTCAGTGGGTACCACTGCTGAGGCCCCAGTCCCACCCTCTTGAGACCCCTCCACAGCCCAGACCCTAAACTGCCAACAGAAAAGTGAACTACAACCACTGGTTCATCCTCAGCCCCAGAAAGCCCATGAGGTCTAAAATTTTTGTCACTTGCCAGTCACGCCGTGATTTCCAAAATGCAAGTAGTCATACAGATGAGAATTCTCTTGGGAAGAGACACGGATGCCTGTGGCTGAAGGGGTAATTTTGATGCCAATGCACATCTGTGAGGAGGCCTGTTGGCAGGACCATTTTTGCTCTGGCTGCATTGAGGATCCCCTGTGCAGGGTTTTTCCCTCCTCAGCAGGTCTGGCTGGGAGCCTGGAGATGAGATTGTTTCACCCAGGAGCTGCAGAGCAAAATTAACAGTGCATGGAGGCACAAGATTGAAGTTCTGAATCAATTTCCTCCACGTCAAGCTGGTCAGTTATTTTAACTGCAGTTTGCAATTACCAAATCAACACAAGAAAGCTATAAAGAGAACAGACTTAAGACCTTTATGATGTTAATTTCTGTGTCTATCAAGCCATAATTTAAAACCAGCAGCTGTGTCACAAAGATACTGCTGCAGCCTTCATTTATCAAGGAGAGAACAGAGATGGAAAGAGGGATCACCCCTAAGATGCTCAAACCAGCAAACCATGAGCTCAGCTCAGCACACACATCTCAGTGTTCTTACTCCTAAGAGCTCTAGGCCCAGGTTTTACTTCTATCTGCACACTCTAAAGCAGATAAATCAAATTCCCCACACTGCATAATCTCATAAAACTGTTCCCCATAGCAAAGAAGGGATTGTCTTGCAGCACAACACAGGTCTTGAATCACAGAAGATACAACAGAGAGTTTCGCTAACAATATTTTGACAGTAATGTTACCTTTATTCATAAAGATGCTGAAACAAAGAAGCAGTTGCAAGAACAACAGGAGACACAAACAAAATGGGGTTTAAAGTGTAGTTCTCACTATTATTTGTAGACAGAAAGAAAAATTACTTTAAATATAAGAAATATTTGCCTGATGAATAATACCATGTATGTGAAATATTATGCCGATGGAGAAAAATTTCCTTTCAAATGAAGGCAATTAAGATTACTGCATCACTGAAATAATCTCCACAAGAAAGTGAACAAGTTTTCAAGTTGCAAGGTCATGCATCATCCAAAGGCAGCATGACAGTGCATGTGTCTATACAGAGATGTAAAATACAGATATTTACATAATCATTGCAGAGGTGAGAGCAGCTTTTGAAAAGAGCTTTCTGAGGGAAAAAAACCTTCAGACAAAGGAAATAAAACCAAGCAAGAAGAGAAGAGATGCTTCTCCTTGGAGGAAAGGAGGTGGGGGGAAGAACAATCAAACTGCTGGACAGAATTATGGAATGAGATGTCCCTAGACCCCGCAGCCTGGCAGAGTTTATTTTATTGTCTCTGCCAATTCATCCCCTCACTCACACAAAGCAGCAGAGCTCTCAGCCAGGCAAACTCCTGAGCAGTGCAGGGCTCTCCTCCCAGGACACTCAAGTGTGTCCAACACACATGGACAGAAGAGGACTGGTTTGTGGTGGGGTTTTGTTGTTTGCTTAACATTGTGCCTCCTCTAGAAAGGTTTCTAAGTAATGCTGTCTTGGAACATAATTCCCAACTGAAATGGTGTAGATACAAACCAATGACAGGTTATTGCTGCTGCAATTACCTGGCCTCCCACAAAACACCCAGGATACTGCACCACATGCCAGCAGGTTCAGCACCACTTCTTGACTTCTGCACATCAGCGCTTGCAGGCAACCAAACCATCTGGGATTTGAATACCCAGCTATGTTTTAAGAAGAATCTGCAACTCTTCAGACCTCCAGGATCAAATTTTCCAGGCTGGATGGGGCTCTGAACAACCTGGTCCTTGCCCATGGCAGAGGTTGCAATGAGAGGATCTTTAAGGTCTCTTCCAACCCAAATCAGTCTATGATTCAATGAAATCAGTGCCCCTGACACAACATATGAACAAAGAAAGGAAAAAAAAATGCTGAGCCTTCACAGAAAGAAGTGCAACCCTGCAGCTCCCAGCTTGCACGGGAGGGATCTGTGCCATACATAAGACTACATCATATCTGGATCAAGAGTCAGGCAAGAATTTGGATAAATTTGGATAAACTCTTTGTACTCGGCTTGTAGCTGCTGGTGGGAGCCCAGCCAGCCCCTCTGGTTCCTGTACCTCACCCCAGAGTGAGTGATGTAGCATCACAGCTCTCTTCCTAAATTTAAGTTACATTTTGCTGTTCCAACAGTGATTGAACACCTCAAACCTCTCCTCCTTTAGGATAGCCCACCATCATTCCGAGGACATTAGTGAACTGCCCATCACCCAGCTCAGTTACACAAACCTTAATTTACTTCTTTAGTCAGCCCATCTCACGTTTCAGTGGTGCTGCAAAGGAAAAAGATGTAAAACATGAGAGTGCTGCACCTTAGACTGCAACAGCAAAGCTTCACATTCAGGACCATCCTGTTACTCAAACAAGGCACCAGAGCACAGGTATGACTGCTCAGATGTGCTGTGGTACACATTGCCTTGGAAGGCCTTCTATGGTAAATTTAAGTACTGCTACCCTGCCTTTAGCCTGATTTTAGTAAGTGATTTAACTGAAGTGACACAGTTGGGCTTCTCAGCAGGTTCAACCTTTTGAACAGGGCTTCCCCCTCCCATGTAAAGGAGCAACAAGGTATGAAGAATGCCTGGTGCTGCACGGTGGCTTCACCTACAGCTGTACTGTACTGCTTCCCTGCCCTAATTCATACAGAATATGTAAATTTGGGCACAAAATGAAACAACAAAAGTGTGGTATTTCGAAACACAACCAGAGCTGCTTTTCATACAGACTTCTTTTTTTACAAAAAAACAAGTTGTCCTCAGTGAAGCACTGCCCAGGTTCTGCAGCCACCATACTCAGCAACACAGGCACAGAAAGGCCTCTTCTCTCCAAACACTGAAGGGTCGGCCCTGCCCAGAGGAGTGCACTCATTTATTCCTTGTCCCTGGCTAACAGCCACTGCCAGTGCAGCTAGACAAACCTGCCTGTACACACCACATCCCCCAAAGCACACAGAGGCCTTGATACAGTGTCTCACAAGTGTCAGGCCACCAGCACTATGGGAAATACTCTGTATCAGGGGAAAGGAATGGAATCTCAGGGTAGTTTGGATTGGAAGGGACCTTAAAGCCCATCCAGTCCCCCCACTGCCATGGGGAGGGACACTTTCCACTATCCCAGGCTGCTCCAAGCCCTGTCCAGCCTCAGCTTGGACACTGGATCCAGGGGCAGCCACAGCTTCTTTGGGAATTCCATTCCAGGGCCTCGCCACCCTCCCAGGGAACAATTCCTCCCCAATATCCCATCTATCCCTGCCCTCTGGCAGTGGGAAGCCATTCCCTGTGTCTTGTCCCTCTATCCCTTGTCCCCGGTCCCTCTCCAGCTTTCCTGGAGCTCCTTTAGGCCCTGGCAGCTCTCCCTGGAGCCTTCTCTTCTCCAGGTAAGCACCCCCAGCTCTCCCAGCCTGGCTCCAGAGCAGAGGGGCTCCAGCCCTGGAGCATCTCCAAGGCCTCCACTGTACATATTGCAGTAGTTCCATGTCCTTTCTCTGCTGGGAACCCTGGAACTGGATGCAGAACTTCATGTGTGGTCTCAAGAGCAGAGCAGAGGGGCAGGGACAGTCACTCCCTCGAGCTGCTGCTCACGCTTCTTTAGATTCAGCCCAGCAATCGTCCTTCTGGACTGTGATGGCCTCCAGTCTCCCAAGTAACAGAACTGTGATTTGGCCTGACCCCAGAATCCAGGGCTTGACCCTGGGAAACACACAGAACAGCCTGAGCATACCTTTGCTCTCTCTGCTTCGTGGCAGACAAAAAACATCAATGCCTTGGACAAAAAACGCCAATAAAATGTCCCCTTCCACGGCGGAAAGGAGCACATGACACCTTGGGTATTCACAAATCCACATTCTCAGGAGGCCTCATGGAGGCAATAGACCAAAAAGCACCACATGGCACCATCCCATGTGGGTGGATGATCACTGGTGGCAGCCCTGGTGATCCAGACTCCTTTGTGCTCCATGCTGAGCATCTGGGGGAAGAGGAAGCTGCACCGCACACACCAGGCTGGGTCAAGATGCTTTGCAAACTGCAAAACCCAACCCCTCTACTAGCTCCTCAGACTGATCCCTTCTACTCAAGATCATCCACTTCCCATTCTCTGGACAGGACCCCCAGACTGGAAGCATATGGTCTCTATGCTAATTAAGGCTATCAGACTTCCCAAATTTTTCATGGAACGCCTGAGTTCTCTCACATTCACACCCTAGCAGCAACATCCCCTCAGGGATGAAAACTTCAGGGGCAGCAGGGAGCAACAGCAAGGAGAAAACAAGAAAATATGGTATCAAATTCTGGCATGGCAACCATTACACCTGGTGAATCAACCATTTAACAACAACTACAGTCAGGATTTATCTGTAAGACAGAATCAGCCTAGAATATATCACGTGTTATGTGTTCTGCCTCAATCCACCAAAACACCTACTGTACAGAATCCAATCAATCAAATTTTAAGAACATTTCCCAGTGAAGGGAAGTGCTATTCCACCAGTAAACAGCTCAACCATTTACCAGCACTACTGATTTACATAATTCTTAATAGCAACACTGCACAACCATCAAATCATTAAGGTTTGAAAAGACCTTTAGGATGATCAAGTCAAATATTTAAGATCAACCAGAGCCCCCACTCTGTTCTCAGGTGCCACTTCCATATGTTTTTTCAACACTTCCAGGGATGAGGACTCCACAACGCCACTACTCGCATACCACCACGAAACAACATATTCCTCACCTCAAAATCAAAAGGCCAACTCCATTTAAATTCACTCTGCTCAATACTAGCACACATTTGCCAGCATATTGAAGGAAATTTTCCTTTCTTTCTTGTAGGTATTTCTGTGTATTTGTGTATAGTTCAATCAGAGTCAGTTCACAGCTCCAAACATGATCCAAAAGCATTTTATTTAGAAAGGCCCAAATATCCATTTCATACAGTCCATTACATCAAAACCTTGTAACAATTTCATCTGCTTCAGCCTGAATAAGAAATTATTCCCCACATTCTTTTAACAGAGAAGCTCATGTCAAAGAAAATAGCTTTCAGATGTTTTACAACTCTTTCATCCACAAAGGAATGCTTGGGGCTTATGAAAATATACACCTGCTCATTTGAAGACATGTCTTTCCCCCCACTGGGAGGAAACAAGAAAAGCAAAACTAATGCAACAGTTCTGCCCTCCACACTAAGAAGGCAGCCAGGTACAGGGCCTGCTGCCACAGCTGGAAAAGCTAAGTTGAAACCACATCTTCTTTAGGGCTCAAACTGAGCCCTAAAGTTTCTGTCATGGAGTTAAGCTGGTTTCCCTTGCCACAACCCCCCATTAGGCTCTTCCAGTGCCCTCCAGCATCCTAGCTGGTCTGGAAATGTTCAAACTCCTTCCAACTCACCTGGAAGCCTACAGGAAATGTTGCCATGCTCCTGGAACTGGGACATGTCAATAATGCATATCCCAGGATCATTTACATTCCTAATACACAATCCTGGTACCTGCTAGTCAACCGTGACGCTCAGTGCAACATAAGCAGGTTCTTTTCACAGCAAATAAATACTCCCAGCCATCAGCAGATTTGTATCATTAACTGATATAAGTGCAAGAGAAGAGATATTTTTCTGTGGGTCTCACAGCAAAGTAATCTTTGTTATAGGCTACTCTCTGTAGAGGAATGATTGAGAGACCCACAGTTTGCAGTTGAGCACAAAGTCCAACTCCTATTTCAGTTGACTTCAGCACCATTTGCTCCTATTTCTCAGTATAAGTTTCATTGCTGCAGGCATGTAGATATTCCTCCCACAAAGGGCACAGTGCATCACTGAGACACAAAAATTCAAATTACCTACTTGCCCTCCTGCAGCCTGGAGCACTTCTTTCCAAGAAGATGAGGCCTCCACACAGAGAGGAGCTGCCACTGCATCAAACAGCAAAACCAGCAGCTGTGGGTAACCAAGGTACTGGGAAAACGCAGTTGCTTTTCAGGATTTTCTCCTGTTCTCCACTTAGAGCAGCATTGGCCAAATCCTCAAAAAGAGCGGTTCCAGTGTGAGCAGGGATGGAAGGGGGAGAACTGGAGAACAGCTCAGAATCAGCACTTTCAGTGGTTCAAACCAAATGTTTCTCAACCAGGGCCACGTCAAAACTGACGTAACGCTGAGCTTAATGAAAATGGAAAAACCAGGATCATTTACTTCTCTGTAACATGAGAGCACTGCTAATGGGGTGGGGGAGGGCAGCAAGACCTTGGAGACCTTGCAGGCTGATGGTTCTGGGAGCTGCAGTGACCTGCTTGGGGACCTGGGGACAAGTCCCCTCGAGGCTCAGGGTGAGCACAGCTCACAGATAGGGCTCTTGTCAGAGTCACCAAGGGGGGAATAAACATGTAAGGCCACATGCCCTCTCTCAGCACCACCATCATCGCCCCCAAACCACATCCCCAAGGGCTGCATCCAGACATCTCTTGAACAGTGACTCCACTGACACACTGAGCAACTCATCCCAGTGCCTGACTACTCCCTTAGTGATTATTTTTTTCCCCCTAGTATCTGATCTGAATAGCCCCTGGTGCAATCTAAAGCCATTTCCTCTCATCCTCTCCCGAGACGTGGCCTGACCCCACCTCACCACAACCTCCTTTCAGGCAGTTGCAGGGATCACCAGGAACACATCCCCCAAAACTGTCCAGCCAAGGTGCCAAGAGGTGCCTGGAAACCTCAGCACAGCTTGAGAAGCACAGAAGGACAGACATCACTGATTCCCAATGCGTCCAGCTGGAAAAAGTCACTGCAAAATTCATCTGCATCCCTGCTGTAGCCATTTGCTCTGGTTTTCCAGAGACACAAGTATTTCTCAAAATAGAATGCTCAATACCACCATTCTCAAAAGCTCTTATTGATTTCTGCCAAGACTTAACAAGACATTTGACTTTCTGAAGCTGTACTTAATTTCTTTGTCGCTACATTGCCTTTCCCTGAGCTGTGGTCTCTCCTAACACTTAGCAGCAGCATCATTTTTCTCTCTTTCTCTGAACCATGTAAGAAGGTAGAAGTGTTCCACATCTAGCATGGAGAAACATGGCTCTTCTCAATTCTTCTGCAAAGGAACATCCTAAAACAGAGGTATAAGTAAGGAGAGAACCCATCAATAATAAGCCACTTCTTAAAAAAGCCTAAGTTTTACAGAACCCTTGAATGGTTTGGGTTGGAAGGGACCTTACAGCATCCAGTCCTACTCCTTGCCACAGCCAGGGACACTTTCCATAGACCAGGCTGCTCCAACCTGAGCAACTTTGGATAATTACTAATTATTTCATAGTCAAAGACCAAGATTTTTTTTTTTTTTAAGTTCCAAGATGAGAAGTGCAAAACACTGCACTCTGCCAGTTTTATATAAACTACACTAACACAACTTGGGAAAAAAGTAAATGCAATCCTAAGAACTATTTATTAAAAAAATAAACAAACAAAAAAACACCAAAAACACATTAAGTCTGTATTTAAACTATGCCTGTGAACAAATGATGTAAAAAATATGACTGACAAGTCAAACCAAAGCATGCCTTGCGGAATTTATGCTATTTTCTGCAGAGTTTCTCCAGAATCTGTCCTCTAACCCAGTATTAAGAATATGCTTTGGGAACAGGCTGATGTGAAAAGGGAAGCTTTAACATCATTTGGATTTGACATAAAATGTAAGAAAGGCATCAAAATCACCCAGTGCTGGAACTGGGAGCAGGGACAGAGGGAGTAGTTGATTCTGCTTTAGCACAGACATCATAAAACCATTCTGCTCCAACTCCTACCTCAAAAAAACCTCACAGTGGGGCAGCAAAAAGTTAAATTTAAGGTTATTTTTTATACATATTTTCCTCCAAAATATTATTTTAGTCACAAGAGATGTTAGAGGGTAAAGTTACATTCTGCAAGGATAAATGAATCTGAAATTGCTTTTAAGGAATAAGTATTTGTCTCAGAAAAAGCAATACATCAAAAAAAGAAGGTAAACAGCCTATTTCAGGGCATTTTACCAGTGCATTTACAGATAGTTTATCCTCTTCCACTTTATTCTTCAATTTAGACAGCATTATTCACTGTTACTGTTAATTTAGATCCTTTTGTTTTCCTAATGTCACACAGATAAAATGAAGGTCAGGACAAATTCATGACTGTTTCAAAATCCAGAAATCCTGATGGAAGTACCCACATGAAACTACGTGATAAAAAAAAAAAAAAAAACTAAGGGAATTTATCCTCATACACAAATACAGGATAAATTCTGCCTCTTTTCTCAGAGATGGAACATACCAGAAAGGTGCCACTGAAGGGAAAGAAACACTTTCAGAGAGAAAAAAAGGAGAACTGTTGAACTCAGCTCTTCATTTTCTTTATGGATGAAAGAAGAGATTAAAAAGATGTTCCAAATAAAAGCAGGGGATTTCTGGCATTTAAAGAACACAAAGGGAGAGGCAATGCATCAATGCCTGAGCAGCAGAATCCCAGCAGTTCATCTTCTCCTCACTCGGGTGTTCTGTGAGTAAACAGCCTGCACAGTTGAAGGAAGAACACAAAGAATTCAAGGGAGAAATGCAACTGGAGCTGAGAAAATCGATACCTCCAGCACACAAGTTGTGCTACTCATTAGTCCAGAGCTGAGGTGCTAATGGTCCTTCTGATTGGTGCTTCTTGAGGGTTTTAAAAATATGGAGAAAATTTAAAAACTGTAAAAATGCTCAGCTCTTGGAAGCAATAACTGAGGGAAAGCTGAGAAGTGTCCAGGTAACCCTGCTGCTAACCGGCAATGTAATTTAAGAGGAGGGATCTGCAGCTCCTGTACTCCTCAATCTGTCCTATTTGCCAGGCTGGAATTGCCATCCTGGAGCAGTTATAAGCCAGAGGAAAGCCTGCATTTGGACACAGCTGTCAGGGAAGAGCTTTTTAAATTCAGATTTTCCCCAAAATTGTTGAGCCACCAGCATTGTTCTCCATAGATAGCTCCCAGTACAATGGGGAAAGCGAAAGTTATTTTCATGTACACCGCTTTGAAAATTTCAATTCCTTCTTCTCTCATTGGATGCAATTCTCTGGAGCAAAATTAAAATTAATGGTGATAGCCATATAATAGTCCAGGGGGAGGAACGCATAGCAAAACACTCCTACACTTCAGTGGTGTTCCACCTGGAGATATTTGCTTCCATCCTCTCCTCCTCTGTATGAAGGGAAGGATGTCACCATGGCCTGCAGCAAAAGGCTGAGGTTGGAGCAAAATGAGCTGTTAAACCTGAGGCCAGAAGAGCAGCAGACACAGAGAAGAGGTGTCTTTTCCTTGCTCTGTCATATATTCACAGAAGAGGGAAAAGCAGGGTCTTAAAAACAGTTCTGCAAAAACTGGGGGGAAGCCTCATGAAGTATGTGCACTTATGCCAGAAATTGAGGGTAGACAGGTGTAAATGAGGGTAACCACTCAGGGGAAGAAAAACTGAACAAGTTCAAGGCACGGAAAGTGGCAGAGCCAGACTGTTACAAGACATGAATAGTATAACTGGTCACAGCATAGGGAATACAAGTTTTTGGTTGGGGGAAAAGAGGGGGAGGGGGTGGAAACAGGGCAAGGGGGAAACAGGGGGAAAAAATACTGAGCAGCTATGTTTGTATGTCTGAATTCCATGCACACAGAGTTTTGGAAGGAAAGACCATGCTAAAAGATGAACAGGTCAGTGAAGAACTGGCAAACACGAGAGAAGTTCACTGCCCAAGACCCACACGCATCCAGCAAATACAACAGCTTCTCAAAATAGCCCTCCTGAGGCAGCAATAAATAAAGCTGATGGGACGTTTCTCCCCTCATTGGAACTGTAGCAATGTATTTCCTACAATATCCTAAGGGGGACATTTTCCAGAAAAAACAGAACTTGAAGAACTGCTATGAGGGGAAAGGGAATGTAAATGCAAAGGAAAAAGCCTGGGGGAGGGCTTCAGCACAGCTCCCCTGGCCTGCAGAAACACCCTGGGCAGTATGAAGCAGCATAGTGGGAGTTAGTCCACTCAAATAAAAAGTCATACCGGAGCTTGTTCCTCTGGAGCTTCTAAGCAGTGCCTGCCTCCGCACGTTTGAGGCTCTAGAAAAGTTCATTACCCACACACCACCACAGCTGGCTCTGCTCAAGTGTAGCTAGCAGGATGCTGCAGGAGAGCACCAGGAAAAAGGGCACAGTGCCAAGTGCTGCCTCCAAAAAGGCTGATCCCAATGTGAGCAGGCTTTAGCTCCAGCCCCAGCCCTGACCACAAGGGACCCAGGCTGCTTTATTGAGAGCTCAGCAGGATATTTCTAAATAGTACTGCACGTGACCACAAATCAGGTGAAGGTTTCCTGCCAGGTCAGACACCCTCCAGCGCTGGCCTGTGCGCTTGTGGCACCACAGCCAACACAACCAAGCCTGCTCAGAACCAGACATGCCCTGGAAACTCTCCCATGAGCCCAGCAGAGATGGATCTATGCCCACATCAGCAAATCCCATGGAATTATGATGAGACACTTGCACAGCTGGACTGGGTGTGCAGGTCAGACCACCAGCTCAGGCTCTGCTCCACACAAAAGCATGTAAACTGCCCTGAACCAGGCAAGGCTACAGTATCTGGTCCTGCCTCTTTTATCCAAGAAGGGACACAGAGACTGGGGTAGCTGGGGACATTAGAGTTGCCCAGATTTTCCATAGTGTTTCTACACTGTGCAGACTGTTTGAAGAGAGAGGGAAGGGAGGATATTAGCTCTTCTCAGCATTTCCCTAAGCAGCACTTTGGAATGGTTTGGGTGGGAAGGGACCTTAAAGCCCATCCAGTCCCACCCCTGTCATGGGCAGAGACACCTCCCACTATCCTAGGGTGCTCCAAGTCCCATCCAACCTGACCTTGGACACTTCCAGGGATCCAGAAGCGGCCACAGCTTCTTTGGGCAGCCCTGTGCCCTGTGAGGGTGGTGAGGAAGAAGAACTTCCTACCCATATCTGATCTAGACCTACTTTCTTTCAATTTGAATCCATTCTCCCCTGCCCTATCTCTGCAGTTCCTGCTGAACTCTCCTCTGACAATGATCCTTCAACCCTTAGAAGCCACACTTTTCTCACTACAAATATTAGGGGAAATTGTTTGGTTTAATTCTTGGGAACAGCACATTTGCATACTGCCCACACAGCTCCAAAATACCGAGTTTTTCTTCTATTTAACAAGTCCTTAAATGCAGAAAATCCTCAAGTCCCAGATGAAACCTCAGCTCACACCTCTTGATGCTGCTGGGAGCAAAGCAGGTCTCACAAGAAAAAGGTTGCTTACTCTGGGAAACTACAGGAAAAAAAAGCAACATAATCCCTCCCTCCAGAATACATTGTGGAAGCAGGGGACACCAAAGAGGGCAGGAACCTACTTCGGCAAAAGAACAACGCTGGCACAATAACAGATTTGAATATATGGGTCTTAAATAAGCATAATTTGTAAGAGATAGGCAGAGTAATTTGAGCAATCAGCCTTTGGCTGAGAAGAGGGAATATTACCCATGACATGCTTTGTTTTGTGAGAGGGAATGTTCAGCCAGGCAGGCTCAATGGTCCCCTCAAGCACTGAACTCCCATGAGAATTTTAACAACAAAGACACTTGTTTATTTGAGCACTTGAAGGAAACGATTTTCTAAATGATCACTCAAGAAAGGCAGAAAGCAAACTGAGCTCACCAAGGAGTAAGGCACAGGTGACCACAGAAGAGCCATCAGAAATGCTTTTGGAGGAACGAAGGACAGGCAGCTGGCTGATAACAAGTGATCTCTTGGAAAGACCCTGCCAAGGGTTCTGTTTTAAAGGCTGTCTTGGGCCAGTGTTCCACAGTTTTGTTTTTCATAATCTTCTTGCAAAAACAGCAGAAGATCTTGGTTTTCTTTAACTTTTTTTCCTTTTTTTTTTCTTTTTTAAGCCCATGAAAAAAATATAGGTTTTTATACAAAAACAAAACAAGAAGCTAAAGCCTGCATTATTTGAAAGAGCAATGCAACTCTTTGAAAAAGCTGATACAACAACACTGAAAAGCAGAGATGGCACAGAACATGGGGAACAAGACTTTGGACCACTACTTCAGAACAAATTTGAAGAGATAAGATCCAGTTTTTACCTCCTGCTCACTAATTCCACCCATTTCCAAAGCAGCCAGGATGTGCATCAGCCCCAGCAGATTAAAATCTAATGACCAATCTTTTGCCATCAGACATGCCTGCCTACCTTGGAATCAACAACCAGCCTTGCAGGTAAGAAGCGCGGTGTTTGTTTCTAGCAGTTCTCAAAAATAATTTTGCCAGGTTCTGAGTTCCTCATTATAACTGATTTCAGAGTCCAAAATTCATTAGCTGTGCTTCACCACCTCCCAATTGACATTATTGTACAATTGGAGCTCTGACACTTCTCCTAAGTACACAAAGGTGATTTTTTTTACTTCCTGTGAAAAGAAATATAACAGCAATGGAACAACACACTTCCTATGTTGTTGCAATGAGATTGAAAAAGCAGGAAGAAAGGAAGAACTGATTGTGTATCTTAAGACTTACCAGCAAAGCTCACTTTGTGCTCTTAACAAAATTTTAAGTCCATGGCCTGCCTGAAATTATATAAGGATTGGTGGGCTAAAACATCTAAATGGTTCCATGCTAACCACAGGAGAACAAGCCACTGCCAACAACTCTAGATCATATGATCTGGGGAACATATGAATTTTTATTTTTAAGTAGCTCCATTTGGATGCATTTTTTTAAAGTAGAGATGCTACTAATTTGACCTCTAAATCCACCTGACAGACATGATACTGTTATGATGGAATTGAAAATAAGATTGAAGCACATACACATTTATTAAAAAACATACAGGGCAAGGTTGGCATACAGCTCCCCAGAAAGGCTGTGGCCATCAGACTGGGGAAATAGAAACATCTGAAAATAAAGCTTTATTTTATATGGCAATGTAGATTAATCCTTCTGAGCATGGTATTGGTAATGCTCAGGGCAGCTGCACTCCTTCAGATTTCACATCCAAACTTCTATGTTTCCATGTCCTTCCTCTTTTGCATGCAACAAAACATCTTCAGCACAGGAATGCCCCCATTTTCCATAAAACCACTCCACTCTTGCATGCCCATGGAACACACATCCCTCTATCAGTTCTGATTTGAGCAGAACCAAAGCGAAAAGTGGTTCCATGGCTTTTAGGAGGCTCTGGAGAGCATTTAAGCACTCACAAGTGGATATATCCATAAAAACAGGTAAAATGTGAAGTACTGTTGGAGCTCCTATAGGTCCTCAACACTCCGAGCAAGACACTGTCCCTGGCTCATCCCTGCCGTCTTTCCAAGGTCTCCAGACAGCTCAGCAAGGGACCCGCTGGCTGAGCATCATCCACCCTCATCCTTCCCCGAGGGGATTACAGCCTAATCCCAGGTATCCAGATCCTCAAATTCTTGAGTCCCACAGCCTCATCGAAATCCATACCAGCAGCATGTTATTCCTAACCCTGCACAATTCCTTCTGCTAAAAGCAACAAGGGGTCCGTGGCCAGGCAATCTGTTGGATAATGCCACAAAAACTGCCACCAATTCATGGGTTAAAGCCTTTCCCCCACCCCTCCAGAAGGCTGAAATAGTTGTAGCCAGCCTGGAGAACACAACCAATTTATTACAATGATCGTTTCTTGCTGGCTCTCTTCTCCAATCTCTCTCACTGCTTCCAGCAGAATGTTAACTCTGAGAAAACAGAGCAGTGGGGAAAAGGAAACAGTGTGCCTACAGATGTGAATGTCATGTAAATGTCAAACCTCCTGTTAAAATTTGATCAGGAGACTGAGTGAAAGGGAAAGAGCATTTCTGTGAGTAAACCAGCACATTAACAAGAGTTTCAGCTTGTCTGCTCACAAAGGGACCTCAGTGATAGATTGCATTATTCTTAATTTCCCGTGCAATATTAAGATGCAATTGATTTTGCTAAAAGATCATATATAGCAGTACAAGAACTGCAAACAAATGTTGGTTGACAAGATAGATCTACATCAGTCTTAAAATTAAAATCTTTGTGTGCCTTTTCTGTAACCGCAAGTAATAAAAAAAAAAAATCATTTCTTTTGCATTTCAAATAAAGCCCCTCTACTTAGAAACATCTGGAGATGCTCCTGTCTCAGGGACTCTCTCCCTGCTGAGTGACCTTAGTTCTGTCGTTTCAGCACCCTGGACATCTCCCAGACTACCTTAAGTGTTCCAAAAGCAAGGTGAAGACCTTACTGACACGGGGAAAGAGATATTTGTGCACAGAGACAGGAGCAGGGCATTAGATTAGATTGGATTTTAGGAAGGAATTGTTGCTGGGGAGGCTCTGGCATAGGGTGCCCAGAGAAGCTGTGGCTGCCTCTGGATCCCTGGAAGCATCCAAGGCCAGGTTGGACAGGGCTTGGAGCAGCCTGGGACAGCGGCATGACAGCCCATTGCAGAGGGGGGCACTAGATGGGCCTTAAGGTCCCTTCCAACCCAAATCAGTCTGGGATTCCATGAATTGTAGCTGTTGGTTTTACCACCAAGCAAAAGGCTTGCTTCACTCCAAAACACACAGATGGAAGAATGCTACAGCAACATTCAGGTTACTCAGTGCTAATTTAGGATTAGAAAAATTTTCTAGTTACATGACACTTTCTCTTCAGCTTTCCATGTCCCCACCAAATCACCACCACCTCTCAAGCACACAGGGACTAACTTTGGCACAACCAATGCCAGCCTCATTTCTGAATTATTTTCAAACCAATCCAACAACTGCCCTGAACTGATCCCTTTCTATCCAAGAAGTGTCCACTTTTATCAGCTGTGCATGGCTCAAAAGACTGAGTTCATTTTACAGCATCCTTGGCACCGCAGTTACCTGTTGTGCCACCAAAGCAACTTGCTCATTTCTTTCACAGGAGTTATACAAGGATATCCTTGGAAAGAACTTGGAATTTCATGCCCTCAATGACATCCTCTGTGGCTGGAAGCCCAAGTCATAAACTTGTCACTATCCTGAAAATTGTGGAAGGGCAAGAGGACATAACATCCATATTTTTGATGGATGAATCCCTTTAGTTTGAGACTCCCTTAGGAGCTGGAAGACTTCATTTTTTTATCTTTTTTTGTAATCTGCCTTCAAAGATTTTAGAATATGAACACTGTCAAAGACTCTAAGGGAGATCATTGCAACCAGCCATCCCTCCCCCACCACCCCCCCAAAAAAAAGGAGTTTTAAAGGGATTTCAATAATCCTCTGCCCTTTCGCTTCAATGAGGCAATGCAGGCACTGTCTTCCACTGCCTCACTGCTGTTTGAGGTTATAATCAGGAAGAAATAAAGCCAAAAGGGAAGCAGGTTGCAGTGCCAGTGGACAAAGCCTCCATCTATTATGGATTTCATGAGCAGCCTGATTCATCTATTCAGTAGCTTCAATCCCCCCAGCTTCCTTCCCATTCCCTTCCCAGATGAACAGAGGCCACAATGGTGGCCAGCTTTCCTATTCTGCTGTAGCTGCCATATTGCTGAACTCCCCTCATTCACAGAAACCTCTGGATAAATCCACAGCAACTGCAGAAAGGAGAAACACCATCCACCAGGGCCTCTCCCCTCTCTCTCCTCTGCTTCCCAAGGATGCTGCCAGGCACAAGGATACTACAGAAGCTGTTGGGGAATTCCTGGGGGCTATGTGCTCCTCTCCTACTCCAACTCATCTCATTCCCTGGAGTTTTTCAAAATACAAAGTGAATTTTATGAGTCCTGTGGTTCACCAAGGCTGTATTTCCTTAAAAACCAAAACCATCTGAAACTCACTGGGTGCATTTATCCAGATCTTCCTCAGGTATAAGGACTTACACAAATAACCTTGTTTCACATCAAGTGTTAAAAGATTTTTTTTTCTAAACGGCAAGTTTTATTCCAATGAAAAGCATTGCTCTCAGAAAGTAACAAAATCGTGAAAAAGTAGTAAAGGAAGGCTGCTGAAGAAGACTATAATCTGTTCTATGATTGATTTGGACACCTAGAAAGTAAAAAGTCCAAGAACTTAAGTAAAATGATAGCCCTGGAAAGCTCCTTGACTATCAAAACTGCAGCAATTTCATTTTTATGAACAATTTCGTTCTAGTGGACATCTGAGTAACAGAGTTCAGACTGCTCTTAGGAGATTTAAAGATCCTATTTGTGAATGTTAAATAACTTGAAGTTCCATAAGCTAAATGGATTCAGAAACCAGTCCGTGCTTCTTTGAATTTAACTTGTGCTCACACATTTGTCTCCCTCCCCTTTCTTTGACAGGAACAAAAAAAAATAAAAATTCAATGGCAATCTATTTCTGTATCAAGTTGTTCATTTTTCCTTGTCATAAACATGGCACTCAAGTGTCACAAAACCTAATTCCATTAGAGTGTGGGTTTCATTTCTAGTTTGCACTCATTCTAGTTGCAACAATTAAAATTAAACACACCATATTCTAATTACTCCCACTGTGCTGCCTCACAAACAATTTCCTCAAACTTGCAGTCTCTGTTTGCAGACAAGAGCAGAGAAAAAGCCCCAAATTATTTTGTATTGTTGAACACACCACCAGAAACCAAAGGTTCCCAAGTTACTACAAGCTCAGATGTTACTCAAGTGCAAAAACTGGAAGAAGAAAACAAAAAAAACCTTCATAATCTATCAATTCAATTTGCTTGGTGAAGCATAGTTCTGTTCAGGGGAGAATCCTGGGAATAAGGATCTGCCATATTACTCAAGAACGTAACCTTGGAGTGCAGCCACACTCAAATATTTGTTGTTTATAGGAAACACTCAAAAAAAGTTTAATGAAAGCTCAATCAAAAGTACATTAACAATGTTTTCTTCTTTACCTACTCCCCAAAAGCCATAATGGATTTCTCTTTTTAGAAAAACATTCCTTTTGTACACAATCATGATAACAATCACCATCATAGAATCCTGGTTGGAAAAGATCTCCAAGATCAAAATCCAGCTGCAAATCCAGCCCTGTCAAGCCCACTTCCGATCCATATTCCAAGTGCCGTCTGCCCAGTGCTGTAAAATCCATCCCTGAAGTTCGAAAAGCTCCTGTGATGGGAGCAGGGAAAGGGGTGTTTGCTTGACTAGGGAAACACCCCCGCAAACAGGCCAAGTTCACACCAAGATCTGCAAGGAGGGAGCACAAAGATGCCCGATGTCATCCCAGCAATGTTTGGAGCTGCCTGTCCAAGGAATATCCTGATATTTCACTAGAACTGTTGGTTTTGAATTATGCTGTTTCCCATAACACGGATATCGGAGAAACCTGGCGTTATACACTCACACGGTGCTAGGAGATGGCAAAGAGCTCATAATATCCATATGGAGCATTCCTTGGGCTAGCTCCCAGCACACCCAGACCATCAGATTACAGGAATTCTCTCCCTCTTGACAAAGTCAATCATGGAATTGTCCAGTGGAAGGCAGCACCCACTGAGACAGGAGTACTGCTTCTCCAGATTCAGAGGGGGAAACTGAAAATGTTGCAATCAGCCATTCAAATTACTCTTCACAGCAGGATTAGTATTCATGTTTTTGTCAAAAGCACTACATGAAATGTAGTGTAACAGATTGCAGTCACATAGCTCATGCAAAAGAAAAAAAATCACCAAAACCCTCCAATGGCTGGACACTGAACCGGAATTTGAATGGCAAACAAAGGAGCATTTTTATCTGTTTAAAATATGTGAGAAGGAACCATGTGAAGGAAGTAAATACAGCAATCAGCACATGAACAAAGTGAATGCAACAACCTGGCTGTGCAGGAAGGTTTCCCAGTTATAATATGAAGTCTGGAAAATGGACATATAGCACCAACCCTTATCACACCCAGATCCCTCCCAGATCCTCAGACAATGCTATTTACACCTTCCTTCTTACAAGCTGGGTCCTAAGCCATTAAATACAGAATTATTTGGGTTGGTTTTAAGCAGAAATGTGTGCTAATGTGCACTTCTGGAAAAAAAAACAAAGCTATTTTAGGCACAAATTCTTATCCAAATCTGACTTACCAACGACCAAATTAATAAAAACCACTGGTAAAAGCAGTGGTTATATGTTTGTCTCCCACTAATTAAGTCACTTCAACAAGAGCAGCATTTCAGTTCTTAAACATAATCTTTACTTTAGAAAGGACTCACTACTCTAAGATAGCTCCTCAAAATGCTTTACCAGGAGTATTTTTCTCCTTGCATCTTTCCCAAACTGCTCCCAGAAATCTTTCCACCAGCTTTAATCAGTCAGCTTTGCCTTTTTACCTCACTTTCTTCTCTCAATACCTCAAATGGTTTGTTCAGGTTAGAAAATGAAGCGTATGAACTAAATTAAAAAAAATAAGGGAGCACTTCAGTGACAGAAAACAGCTGCAGCCTTTGTGGCACTTTCCTTTGAACTTCCCTCTGCTGCTTTTTTTCCTTGCCCTTCAGACTGCATTATTCCAGGGAATTTATTTGAACCAGAACTGTCTTTTTCTGTGTTGCAGGTCATTGTTTGATGACAGACAAAACAAGCTGGAGAAGGACAGAAGTCCATGGCCCTTCCTCAGGCAAACATCCAGGACAGGCAAGCTTGGTTTGTTTGAAGTTACAAGGAAAACTGGGAGAAAGCCCAGGATTCCTCTGTTCACCTTTAGGCTAAGATTGCAGTCTTAATGCCAGCAATGCAAATTCCTACTGGAGTGTTATTTCCCAGTGGTTATTCCCAGTATGAGCCAGCACAGCTTGGGCAAGGGTATTATCTACAGGGTGGGAGAGCCTGACTGGCACCTGGCTCATCCCAGCTCTGCTGTCACTGCAGCTGCAGCTTCCTAATTGAGGTCCACCACTCACGTCTTTGGGCCTCTAATTGCTCTCCAAAGTCCCTGCAAGAGGCTGCCAGCAGAGACAAAGTTCCTCCGATGCAGCCAAAACAAACAAACAACAATTAACACCTTCCCCTGCCTTTCCCACACAGGCAGAGAGGCTCCCTTGCTCATCCCAGTTCAGCAGTGCTGGGGTTTGCTGCACCCTGGAACCTCTAAGGTAGCTCCTTAACATTTTATGGCTGCCCCTGGATCCCTGGAAGCATCCGAGGCCAGGTTGGACGGGGCTTGGAGCATCCTGGGATAGTGGACAATATCCCTTCTCATAGCACAGGGTGGGTTTCAAGGTCTCTTCCAACCCAGACCATTTTGGGATTAACCAAGGATTGAGGGCAATCACACTGACAAGGTCAAATTTCTGCAGCCCCACTCCAGCTGTAGATCACCCTTCTCTCTACTGGCTTTCCCTTCCCAAGTGAATCCAGGGAGCCAGCCCTTCTCCCTCTCACACACAAAGCTAAGGGTCCATAAGGAGGTCAGATCAGTAGATTTAGATGTAGAAAACAGATACTCTTTTAAGTGACTTCAGGTCTTCCTTCAGAGGTTTGTCACCAGCCATTGGAACTACTTGTTCTACATTCTTTGGAGATTCAGCTTGATAAAAGTCCAGCCAGATATGCAGTGGCCCAAGAACAGCCTGTCATCCTAACCCTAACAGCTCAGGAACAGCCCAAGCAACTGCTAGGGGATGACATCCACTTCCTGAACTGCCAAAAACACACCACTTCCCACTACTGCTGAGTTAGTACTGATTGTCAAGACTATTGTAATAAATCACCTAAGCATGCAAAGCTGCAGGAGCATCTCCTCTCCCAGAAGCCTGCTTTGCTGTGCTTGCACAAGCTTTTTAGGCACTCAGTGTCTCTTCCCCCAAAAGACTTCAAATCAACAAATGCATCACATAGAATCCTCTGGTTGGAGCAAAATTAATATATACCTGCAAGGCACTTTTTTTCCCTTCATCAATCAGTTGATTAGTTATTTTTAATTAAAACAGCAAGCTCTGATTGTAGGATTTTGAGCAATAATCCTTGTCACTTTAAGTACCGTTTTCTGAGGTTCAGACACTGAATTCATGAACTATTAATAGGACAGAACAAGCAAACTTGGGCTTAATTGTCAAGCAGCGTTTTGGCTTGATCCAGATTTCAAGCTTCCACTATTCAGTTACTCCTCTGCATGTTTCAAGTATCAAGAAGTAAATAAATAATAATCAATTCTCATCTGTGCACTCTAAGTTTAAGAGAAAAACAGCTGGTTCACACACAAAAACCCCAATGCTTCCTTTTGCCGGAAGTCTGTTATGTTTACTTCAAGCTTGGATGAATAATATCCAAAAAACAACCTTCACAGGTATAAAGGTTCTCTTTGCCAAACCAATGGTTTTATATCAGACTTATTGTTAAAACTAAACAGATTTTACTTTCCTATTTTCAGATTTTGCTGCTTGGCTGGACAGGGACCCATATGCAGACACAAATATTAAAAAAAACAAACAACAAACAAACAAAAAAAGGAAAGCTACTGTTCATATTATTTTCCTGTTTAAGAGCATTTGGACTAAGGCCTAATTGCTACCAGAAGTTTACTAAAGACATGAAAGGAAAAGTGCAACGCTACTGGTTTTGTTTCCTTCACCTGCTTGCCAAGCACAAGCAGAGTTTTAACAACTTATGTCCCTCATTTGAAGCTGTTAAAAAAGTACTTAAGTCCCAGGGTCCAGGGATAAATCTCCATGGATTTCAGGCTGCTAAGGCATGGGAAGAAGGAAAGCAGCAGCAAGCGAGGAAGACCGCTTTTTAAGGATGCATCCCACCAAGAAAAAATGTGGTTCCTGAAGTGTCCAGGGGCCAGTAGCAATACATAGGGAACTTATGTAGAAGTTTATTTTGTAAATTGAGGAAAAAGAACTCAAGCTAAGCTCTAACTCCTGTCTGATATCCACGCTTTTCTGTCAGGCCTGGCAAAGCTCTGTATCCCTGAATCAGTCCTGTAGCAGCTTCTGAAGCACAAAGCTTCAGTCTACAGCAGATGCCCACCCAGCACTGCAGTGGAGCTGTCCCAAACAGCCACAAACCCCAAGCTATCCCACTCATCTATATCATGGATACACAGCAGCAACTCAACACTGTGCTTCAGGCTTCCACTTCAGCCTGAACAGAAAATCAGAGCCCAGATCTGAGAAGCTCATTTACACAGCTGATACAATGCTTCATTGAAGAAGGAATGAGTGATTACCATGGTCTCACAAAGCTGCCTGAACCTCTTCATCTGCAAAATGCACACTGAACTAGCATTCACTTTTGAAGGTGTTTAGCAGGTTGCTCTACAGACCACTCCCATTCTGTCAGAGGAATTAGATACTCTTACACTTTTCCAGGTATGTTCACTTGTCACTGGGAAGTTAAAAACAAAAAACAAACAAAAAAAAAAAAGATGTGAAAGGCTGCACATGAAACTTTGAATAAAAACAGGAGCAAGCCTGATTTAAGTGTCCCTTTACCTGTCCAGGGTCATGCCCTTGAAAATTAAGCACATATGACAGTCACTGTGCCTTCCAGAGGGTGACATAAGGGGGCCTGCCACATCTACAGCGGCTGAAGCAAGAGGGGAGAGCCAGTAGTCCCCGATTTGAGAGTAACCTGCCGCAAATTTTGCAAAGTTCTGACATACCAGAAAGTTGAAAGCAGGGTGGGCTCCCATGCCGCTGCTGCAGGTGCCAGATTATGCATGTGACAAGGCTGTCACTCCTGCAGCAACGCCAGAACGTTCCCGCTGCCCCTTCAGGCGCTGGGAGAAGCACCCTCACCCCATTCCGTGATCCATGCAGCCCAGACTCTGCTGGGAGGCAGGAGATCGCATCTCTCAGAGAGAACTGAATTTGGAAAAGTTACACGGCAGGAACAGTTTGCATTCATCCCCAGCTTGTTACGTGGGATCTCGAGAACATTTGCTTTACCACTCCAGCTATACAGTCTGATTTTATTTTTAAATGTCTCTTTTTCCTCAGTTTCCACTCAGAGAAGCAAAACTGTTCTCAGTCGAAGTGAGAAACGTATTTGCTTAACAAGCAGACAGCCCAAAGAGCAGTCTGAGAAATTTATATGTCACGAACCTCCTCCCGTCAGGGGGTGGGTGGGAACAGACACGGAAATGTTTCCACCTTAACTTTTGATGATGGGAGTAGGAGCAACCCGCCTTACAAACACAGGGGCTTCCCCCCACACCTCGGCGGGGCCCAAATGAGTCAACGGGAATTGGTTTGCACCCAAAAATCCCTTCGACTATCACACCTCTCCCTCTGAATTAACATCCAATCATCATTAATGGCTACTGCCGAAACAGGCAGAGGGGCTGGAAAGCCGGCATCTGCCTCTCCCCGCGTGTGCCCCCTGATTACATCACCCACACCTCTGCCTTGCTCTTCCCAAGGTAATCTCAGTTCCCAGGCTCCAGCCCCCACGGCTGACCTCACCGTACATCCCTCAAGTTCGCACAACATTTCAAACACAGGGCTCGTATCAGCCACACGGATAGATAAAATCACTAGGGTGTGTAAAACGTAGGCAGCAGAGTCACATCACCTACCAGGAGCCGGGCACCAGGGTTACCCTGCTGATCCCTCGCATAATCCCACTCCCAAAGCGTTCCCGGGGCTTTCTGAGCCCGAGAAGGTGTCTCTCCGCAGCTTTGCGGTTGCGAGGCAAGGAGGTTCCCCTCTCCCCTCCGCAGGACTCCCCTGATGCCTGAAGGGCTGAGGCGCTCGGGAAAAGGCAGCAGGGAAGGCACCCAGCACCACTCCGCTTCCCCCAAAAGGAGCTCAGAAATGAGACAGAGCAGCAGCCTCTCCCGCTCCCAATATTACAGAGGCGGAATACTAACGGGTTCCTTTATTTCACCCGTTGCCATATGCAGATATTAAAGTCTGAGCGCTGCATTTCTGTCACTACTGGCCCTCACAAATTAACCCTGCATCTCAAAGCGACACCACAATAGTTGAGGCCACCGTCTGTCCTCTGCTTGGCGACAGGGACGGATGGGGAACGGGTGGAAGAGATGGGTGTTTGTCCTCTCTGGAGGAGGCTCTCCGGGCTCCGGCCGCGGAGCTCTGCCCTCGCCCCAGCAGGGCGGGCGCCTCCGGGCTGAGGCAGCCCGAGGAGCCGCCACAGGGCAGGTCCAGCATTTCCCCCGCCACCTGCGCATCCCTCCGTGGCCCCCGACTTACCCCATTCAGAT
>JAOTQZ010000297.1:4454314-4464908 GCA_026546895.1 Pogonocichla stellata
AAGGAAAAAAAAAAAAAAAAAGGAAGGGAGGGAGGAGGGGGGGAGAAAGAAGGCACAAAGCGTTCCCGAGGTCTCCGGGCATCGCTGCCTCGGCAGCCGGTCCGCGGCCGCTGCTCCTCCGGGATAGCACAACCAACTCCCTGGCAGCCCCACCGCCCGACTTGTTTCCCGGCTACGGGCGCAGCCAGGGCAGGCAGCGCACGGCAGAGCGGGCCAGGGGCTCCGGGTGCGCTCTTCCCTCCCTCCCTCCTGCCGCGGCTGCGCTGCGCTCCCACCCCGCGCCCCCCGCCCTGCCCGAGCCGGAGATGCTCCGCGGGGCCGGGGAAGGAACCTCCGGCAAAGCCGCTCTCGGCACTTACTGAGCCCAACTCGGAACGGCGCGCGCCCAGCGCCGAGGCTGTGTTTGCTGATGATGCCTAATCCCCAAATGCCACCTGTAGGCCTGTTTCGTCGGAGGCTCAGTGTCTCAGCTGCCACCCGTCTGAATTCGGTGTGCGAAGTTTCAGGTGGCGAATCAACACCGCAGGGACCTGTTGGCTGCCCGGTACTCAGGGTGGGTCAGCCCCGCCGCCGGCTCCCGCTGCTCCCCGAGAGCATGCAGCACAAACCTGAGGCAATCGCACTCAATGCTGGAGCACGAGAAACCCCGAGGGGGCAAACCTCCATTTCCCAACAAACAAACTCCGCGCTAATTCAGCCATTAATGGACGATACAAGGGAAGGACCCCTCACAAGTGAGCGGCAGCTAAAGCGCTGCTGGTTTCAAATACAAGTGTTCACTTCCTCACCCTACCCCCTCCGCTTATCTCCAACCCGGAACAGGACAGGCGCTCTCTCTCTACTGGAAGAGCTTTTCCTTAGCTAAGTGAATACAAAATGAGAATTTGCCCGTTTAATTACTCCAAATTCCCCTCCCCCTCTTGCCTTCAAACCCCTTAATTTGGTTTACCTGTGCTCCTCTCTCACACTTCTGCGGGCAACTCCACCAGCAAAACCACCAGCACACCTATCTGCAAAACCTTTTAAAAAAGAAAATAATCACTCCTGACCTTTCACATGAAGATGACCATGTAAATCTCGAGTGTTTCAATATCCTCTCAGATCCAAACATCAACGTAGAATTAGGAACCACAAATTTTCTTCACGGAAGCTGAGTAAAATCTGTTCTTCCCCAAATATTTTCACAGGACCCTGCTAATTCCTTTGGAATCCTAATAACCAATCCCAGCCTTCACAAAGAGTCGCACTGGATTTCCAGAGTCCCGAGGAGCTCTAACACTCCGAATATTAGACAAAGAGCACAGAGTTTGATCCGAGGGAAGCGGCATGCTGCCAAGTAGCCGACATTCAAGTGCATGTCCCTTGGACGGCGCCACGTAGCAGCACCCACCGATCAGAGACCCCTACTGCCGTCGCAGTCCCAAGCTCTGGCCAGGAGCCACTGGGGCGAGGGGCTTCGGGCGAGTGGCCGCGCTCCCTCCCGCACCCGCTCAGCGCACAGGGCCGCGGCTCCCGCAGCTCGGGCAGCCTCGCTGTTACGGTGGGGGTGCCCCGTCCCGTCCCATCTCACCCCCACCCCCGGTGATCCGCGCCCTCACCTTGGGCACCGGCTGCGTCCGCCTTGCCCCCCTCGGGAGCGGCGCGGAGCCGCTCTCGCCAAACGCGGGAGGAGTGTGCCCCCGCCGCGGCTCGGAGGGACGGCGAACTGCAGCCGCGGGCACCAGCCGCTTACCCTCCCTCCTGCCTGCCTCGCCTCGCCTCGCCTCGCTCCTGCCCGGTGCAGCACCCCCGGCTCGTCCGTCAGCTCCTCCCTTGGCGGACGTCGCCCCCTCTTCCTCACCTCTGCGCCCCCCGCTGACTCCGCGCAGCTGCGGAGGTTTGACTTGCTAGGGAGGAAAAAAATACCCGCAAACTCCACCGAAAGAGAGGAACTGCGGGGCGCCGGACTCCGTGTGGACCCCTACAGCGGGTTTGGTTCGGGGATGCTGGTGGGGGAATAGGGGGGACGTGAATAGGGGTGATTTCCGTGAAGTAAAAATTAATACTAATCACAGCGGTTGAAGGGGAAATGTCGTGTGTCCTAGTGCCGGCACAGAGTCAGCTCATTAGCTGAAGTAGTGTTTAGGCTTCCAGCAGTTGCCCTTGCACATTTGTCTTTACAAATGAGATACTTGTAAAGATCCTCCTGCTCTTCAATAGAGGCCCACAAGCTTCCTTGTTAATTCGCTTTAAATATAAGCATTTTCTGAATATGTGAGCTTTGCAGGCTTAATGGGAGATTTTTTGCAAACTATCTGAATAAAAATCTCAACCAGGCAGGATCAGCAGCCTGTGAAATCAGGGACTTTGCCATTATTCATTTCTTACTTCAATATTTATGAACAACACTGCACATACACTGAAACTTCTCCTACCTCTGCCCCCAAAGTTTACAAGCTTAAGCCCAGATCCATGCAGTAGCCCAGACCAGACTCCTCCACTCAGAACAGCATGCAAAGAACAATTATTTAACAATAAAACCCCAAGAAGACTAAGGCTTGGCTGGAGATCCCAAATCCCAAGCCCATTGCTGCTGCTGTTCCCACCACAGGTGCTCACATGAAGACACAAGTTGGGCTCAGAAAACTATTTCTTCCCAGTTGGCTGCCCTGCCACCAAAAGAAAAGTTCACCAAGTTCCTCTTACCCTTGCAGCAACTTTGCTTGACCCAGTTCAACTCACTAAATCAGCAGAAAACTCACCGGGCAGCAAAAGACAGCATTTCCTTCACCTTTAACAAGCCAAGAGGGATCACTGAGAAGTCAGATAAGCAGTAAAGCCATTGCTGAACAGACCTTGCAGGTGGTACAGGACCATCCCCTTTAACTGCCAGTTGTTCTTACACACTTGTTCAGCCACCTTGTGACCCCTTCTTCTCAATTTCACCTGTGTAAATCCAGATTAAATCCCCCAGCTGAACCTGAGGCAGAAATTTCTTCCCTCACCTCCTCTGAAGGCAAAAACAAAAGTCATTTTGATTCAGATAAAATCAATTCAGAGCCTTCTTGTGTTCTTCTCCCATACAAAAGTGATTGAGAGCAGGGATTTTAACCCCTGTGGTACCCAGGTGCTTTACAGGTATACTGTAAATGTTTGAATGGCAACGTGCACTTTGCAAATCAGCTCATAGCTCATGCCTCAGTATCATTTGTAAGCACACAGGTGAATGAAAACCTCACTTCTCTTACTTCCCTTCCCTCATGCTTCTTAAACCACCAAATTCTTTAAACTAATTCCTAGAAGAGGGAAAGGAAGCAGAAGCAGGCTAAGCATGAGAGCAATGCTGCTCAACATCTGAGGTGTTGCACTGCCGAGGTATTTCTCCCCACTACCATTAGATGAGCCACGGAGATTCTAGCAGAGAATCTTGTTTGCTTATTCAAAGGAGACCAACGAACTGAGAGCTCAGGAGCTTCTGTGCTAATGCAGAATTCAGTAGCATTTGTCACAGTGCACAATCATATTTGAAAAGTAATGCTTTTAATTAGAGAAAAATTTAATTTCTACTTCAAAATTTGGTGTATGATTTTAATAAGGGAGTAGGAATTACAAGCAAAAGTGTCAAGACTCCATTAATCAAATATTTACGTGTATTTAAATGACTTTACCATTTACTTAATCTTAAAATTCAGAGTGAAAGAGCAGAATTGCCACTGTTTGTTTAGGTATGGCTACATTCACTAAGCTCATGCCTTAAGCTTCTACTTAATCTGTTTTACTACTCAGAATAATTGCAAACTGGGCTATAACTACTATTACATCCCTGCCTTCTCTTTCAAAGAACAGTTAATCACAGGAAGAACGTGCAGAGGCATTTGCAAAGTTCTGATTTTTCTTTTTCAAAGGCCAGCTGTACTGAGAATTTGTTCAAGGATCAATGTGCATTTTATATGAATACAATTAAAGTTGTGAATATCATTCCCCAAAGCCCCAAATTAAGTTCTCCTAATCCATCATCTCCTGCGAGTATTGAAATGGATGGAAATTTTATTGATTTCAGTGGAAGCAGGTGCAGCTCCTTCATGTGCTGGTCCATCTCGGGCCATCTGTACCTATATAAGTGTGACATGTACACTGTGTGCAGTATAGATCTGTACCTCAATACCACCCACAAGATCCTGCACATGGAAAGATATTAATTCCACGTGTTATTGGGGGAAATTATAGCCAGGAGCATCTCACACACATTAATTAATTTATATTTACTGCAAGTTGTGTTCATAACAGAGACATAAACAACCCAAACAAGCCACGCTGCAAATAATTTGCAGATGAAATGTTGGCACCTAGAATCTGCTTTTGTCTCCATGTCTAGATATGCATCCCACTCCTCGTTAATTTGGGGAATGCTGAGTGACCACACTGCCCATCGATTTCATTTGCAGCTCTGAGTGCTCAGCACTTCTCCACATTAAGCCTGAGGGTGCAGGAGATGAGACAGTGAATGGCCAGAAAAGCTGTTTTGGCTGAAGGGCTTGCTCAGCAACATGCACAGAGCCTGCAGCAAAAACAGGGATAGAGGAGAATTCTTCTTATCCACCTGCAGGCGAACCTTTCTCTTTCAGCAATCCTCTGTGTTGTTCTCTTCTCCAGGCACCTTGGGAATTCCACATGATCTGGGAATCTTCCTAAAGCACAGTCAGGTGCACTTACCCCAGCTACATGAGAAAGCTGGCAGAGAGTTCAGTGCTGCAGTTAAAGGTGATACCCCAATCTCAGAACCAGTGAGGTTGGAAAAGCCCTCCAAGATCACCAGCCCAAGTCCATTTTTATATATTTTTTGGACATTCCAGGTGTAGTGACTGCAGCACTTCCCTGGGCAGCCTTTCCAGGACATAACCAGTCTTTTGGTGAAGGAATTTTCCTGGTGTCCAACCTGAGCCTCCCCTGGCACAGCTTGAGGCCGTTTCCCCTTGTCCTGTCCCTGTTCCCTGGCAGCAGAGCCCGACCCCCCCCGGCTGTCCCCTCCTGTCAGGGAGTTGTGCAGAGCCAGAAGGTCCCCCCTGAGCCTCCTTTTCTCCAGGCTGAGCCCCTTTCCCAGCTCCCTCAGCCTCTCCTGGGGCTCCAGCCCCTTTCCCAGCTCTGTTCCCTTCCCTGGACACGCTCCAGCCCCTCCAGGGCTCTCTGGCTGAGAGGGGCCTGGACTGACACTGGATTTGAGATCTTTCCCCAGTTCCCAGAGATGCTGAATTAAAAGATGACGCCGTAGCTAACTTTTCATAACTTTTGAATGCCTGACACTGCAACTAAAGCAATTCATAATCCAAGAAAACCACCATAAAGAGGAGAGGGCTGATGTATTCCAGTCTTTTCTTCATGTGAGAACAAGGGGAAAGAGAGATCCCAACAACTCCCAGTCATGTTCCACCAGCTGTGTTCAGACCACACAAGAAACTGCCAAAGAGAGGAGATCTTTATCTTGACTGGGAAGTGGAGTATGGAGGGAATTTTTTGTTCACTTACTAGAATTGGTGAGGCAATATTGCATTGCAAGTCCAGTGTAGCCCAAATCCTTTCTCAGTATTCTCTGAGGAGCCCATGTCCCTGCCAGTGCCACCTGCCATGGTCCACAGCGGCACAGTGTGCCAGGCTACCATGTATGTTTTGACAAACTGACAATGTTCCACTAAGAAATCAAGTGCTAAAAGGGGAAATTAGCAAGTTTACACCTCAGTGAAAACTGAACAGAATTTCATGGAATAAGAAGTGCTTTTCTCTGTTTCGGGAGGTGTTCTCCCTGCCAAGTTCCAAAGACACATGGAAAACAACATAGGTGCTTCAACTTCTAAAAACCATGGTATGAGTCTCTTACCAGGGTAAGTCCTAATAATCTGAAATAAACACTGCTCAGAAAGCATCATGGCTTAAACCAGAAAATGAGACTGGATAATAGCAAACATAAAGCCTTTTGTACCAGGAAGAACATATTTATGACTCTTAACAAGCACAGCACACAGTTCAACTTTTCTGAGCTGGGATACTGCACAGATGAAAGGTTTGGAAAGCTCATCTCACATGGGATGCACTTCACTCAGAGCTTCTGATCCCTCTCCCAGAAAATGGGTTGATTTACATCACTGACCATTACTTCTTTGTAGAGCCTCGGGACAGCTGTCAGAATCAGGTGGACTTTTTAGAGAGTTGGCACTAATAAGGGTTCTGTTCCTATGCACAGAAAATCCCGAAGAGCTGAACATCTCCAACAAGTACTAGCTAATATCAGCTAAGGATAATCAGCAGCTCCCAGAACACACTCAGCAGCTTTTGTTACAGCGTAGTTGTGAACACATTCATCAAGAGTGATTACACCTCACCAGTAACTAAATTACAAAGCCCAAACACAAATGAAGGGTGAGCACAATAGCAACAACAGTTGAAATGCCTCCAAATGAATGTATACTCCAAAGTCAATAAAAGTTTTGTCCTTGCATCATTGCACTCAGTTGGGAACTCTGCTATATCTGTGGTTTATAAACACCTTTTAATAGCTTTTTTAATTATCTGCTTGCAAATAAGACAAAGAACTTGGGAAAATATTAACCCTTGTTTACTTAGTATTTTGAAATTTCTATTCAGTGTCCTAGAACGATGACTAGAAACTCTCATGTTCCACTACTGAGGTAACAATTTCCGTGCACATGGCAGGGGGTTGGAATGAGATGATTTTTAAGGTCTCTTTTAACCATTCTGTGTTTCTGTGATTTCATATTTCTTTTGATTTCTCTATTAGCAAGCCTAAAGGGAGGTAGGTTGAGATTGGGGAAGGAACGCACATTCAAGTCTCCCGTACCTTTAAATGCACCATGTTGGGGGTTAGGTTCCTTTTCTTTTGTTCCTTCTTACGTATAGAATTTTTCCCATAGGTTGCTACAAAACACTGTCTACTGGGCACTTATGGGTTCTTAAGAAAACAAAGAAATGGCCAAACTCAGGGGGAAGGAGGGCATCTGGTAGCATTTTCTCTCTTCTAGGAAGTTCCCCTTTGAGGGACAGAGATGGGCAGCTGCCAGCTCTCTCGCTCTGCGGCTTCTCCTTCTTCTCCTTCTTCTTCTCCTTCTTCTTCTCCTTCTTCTTCTCCTTCTCCTTCTCCTTCTCCTTCTCCTTCTCCTTCTCCTTCTCCTGCTCCTTCTCCTTCTCCTTCTCCTTCTCCTTCTCCTTCTCCTTCTTCTCTCCATCCTGTATTCTTGGTTAGAGATGGGGTGGGAACCAGGCTCAGCGGGCTCGGGGTGTTCCCAGCACCTTGGGGAGCCCTGTCCCCTCCTTGTCCCTCTGTGCTGAGGGGTCCCATGCTCAGTGCACGTGGCAGGCCCTGTCCCTGAGCAGGGCCACCAGGTGCTGACTTCACTGTCCTTTCTGTTGACATGCTGCGTGTCACACGTAGGACACAGAGGAAGGCAGCTGGGCACAGGTGAGGTCCCTGGGCCCCCTTGTCCACGGGCCTGGGTGCGTGGGGTGATTGTGGGGGGGAGCTGGACATCCCAGGGGATGTTTGGGGCATTGATGTTCACCAAGGCCTTGCAGGCTTTACCGACACCCCGTGGCTGCTCCTCTGAGCTATACCTCAGGTACAGGATGTCCTCCTGGGCCCTTCTCTGCTCCAGGCAGTGGCTTTTCTTGGGACCTTTGTGAGATCCAGAACCTGTGTTAAGAGCCCCCAGCTGTGTGACCACCCTGCATGCAGGCGGGATTACAGCTGCACATTTACTTTTCACCTATTTTGTAACCCCAAGTCCATACGGATGGTTTTTGTGAACCAAAAAGGTGGGAGGAAAGAGTCCTGCTTGGATCCATCTCTTCTGGTTTTATCCCTCTCAAATGTTTTACTTTTCTTCTGGTGGATTTTAATTCATTTTTGGACCCAAAATCTGTTTGCAGTGGAAGTGAATGATTTTTTTCCCAAAACCGACCTTTTGTTTTGTTTTGTTTTGAAGTCATAAAGTAGAGATCCTTAAAGTAGAGACTTAAAAATCAGTTGGGAATGCACTGGAACCTGTTTCTCAGTTGTTTCGTCTTTCAATGAATGTGCTTTTTCCAGAGGCAGCAACTCATAAAGTCTAGTTATCCCTTGCCATTATTTTTGGCTACTGCTTTGTCTCCTGGGGGGACATGAGTAGGACACAGACCATGGCCAACAGGACTGTTCCCTCCAGCTCCTTCAGTAACACCCAGGGCTGAATCCTCTGGCCTGGGTTTAGCCTCAGTACAGTGACCCTCCTGGGCTCTCACTGATCCCCTGGGACTCTGTAGCTCCAGCAAGCCCTGGGTTCTCCCCAGCTTCTCCATGTGCTCCTCTGCAGACATTGGCCTATGGGGACATGAACCACGAGTGGATTGGGAACGAGTGGCTGCCCAGCCTGGGTCTGCCCCAGTACCGCAGCTACTTCATGGAATGCCTGGTGGACGCGCGGATGCTCGACCACCTCACCAAGAAGGACCTGCGGGTGCACCTGAAGATGGTGGACAGCTTCCACCGGTGAGTCCTGGCCCCTGGAGCTCCCTGGCGTGCACATGGAGCAGAGAAGGGGGGAATATGAGGGATTCTCCCCCGTCTTGGGCAGCCTTGGATGTCTCTTCTGGGCTGGACTCACCGCCCTGAGCTGGGGCAGGTCTCCCTCACCTCACTCCCTGCTGCAGAATTGCAGAGGATCAGGCCTTCCCCTGGCTGTGAAGCAAACCATGGGCAAAACTTCAGACTCCTCCCAGCTGGTGCTCCACTGCTGTCTGCCAGCAGCCCAGTGGGAGAAGACTTGTGCCATCCCAGCCATGGCTCCAACACCAGGATCCAACCCTTCCATGGGATTCCCCCTACCTACCTTGACCCATGGGCCTGCCAGGGTCACCTCCAGGGTGAGCCCTTCAGCCTGAAGCATCCTCCATGGGCTGGTTCCCTCTTCCCTCTGCAGCCCCAAGCGTCAAGATTGTTTGGATCTGTGTGCTCACAGGCGGCTGGAGCAGGCTCAAACTGATGGAGTGGGGAATTGCCATGGAAGGGAGGGGCACTCCCCATTTTCCAGCTCTGGGTTGTGTCTGTCCTGACCCATCCCCGGCCTGAAGCATCCTTTGGGCTTGTGGGGAGCAGGCAGAGAGGAGGGTCCCTGCTGGGGTCCCTCCCAGCCCTGTGTCCAGAGGGCTAGGTGACCCCTGGTGTCCCCTCGTGTTGTTGCAGCACCAGCCTCCAGTATGGCATCATGTGCCTCAAGAGGCTCAACTACGACCGCAAAGAGCTCGAGAGGCGGCGAGAGGAGACCCAGCACGAAATCAAAGGTCAGCACCCCCTGTCCAGCTCTAGAAGAGGAGAGAAACTTCCCAGGAGATACCCAGGGCTGGTGTTTCTTCTATCTTTTATTTTTAACCTGTTCTTTCTGAGCCCACAGGGCTATTCTCCTGAGGGACCTTTCTGCTGCTCCAAGTGCCTTTATCAGCTGATCCCAGGCAGGCATGAGGAGGGAGGAGGGGAAAACAAAGATGCAGCCTGAGCATCTCATGATCTCTGCCCTTTTCACTGCTGGGGACATCCCCAGCTTGCTCAGCCTCCCCTTCCTTGTCACTGTCCTGAGATTGCCTGTGGATCTGGCTGCTGTTTGGATTACATCTCATTATTGATAATGCCCCTAATTACATCAGCAGCCGTGGGTTCTTAGGATTAGTTTTCACAGTTGTTTTCTGCCTGTTATTTCAGCTTTGAGCTTGGTAAATTGAACTGAGCTGTTTGTGGCACTTGAGCTCCTGGTTTTCCTGCTGGATTGGAAAGGAGAGTCCCAGGATATTCCTGGGGCAAAGGGAGAGGGCCTCAGGACACTCCCAGACCTTCTCAGAGCCACGAGTGTGGTGTGAGGTGGCCCTGAGCCATGGCCTTGCTGTCGTGCAGATGTGTTGGTGTGGACCAACGACCAGGTCATTCACTGGATCCAGTCCATCGGGCTGCGTGAGTACGGGAACAACCTGGTGGAGAGTGGCGTGCACGGGGCCCTGCTGGCCCTCGATGAGAACTTTGACCACAACAGCCTGGCCCTTGTGCTGCAGATCCCCACCCAGAACACCCAGGTAGGAGCAGTATCCTTGGGGGATTTGGGAGGAGAGTGGCCAGTGTGCGAGGTGGCTGTGGTGTGACTGCACCAGTGTCACCAACTCAGCTCTGCCTTTCAAAGCAGAGCACTCCAATGGCACAGGGGCTCTTTCTGTCAAGCTCAGGCTTTCCTAGGATGGAACTTTGGGCTAGAAGCACGTTCCCCATTGATGTGGCATCATCATTTTTTGGTTAATTGCAGGCTCGACAAGTGCTGGAGAGGGAGTTCAACAACCTGCTCGCCCTGGGCACGGACCGGAGGCTGGATGATGTGAGTGCCAAACCTCTCCAAGTCCTGTGTGACTGGAGAAGGATGTGGGGGTGCTGGTGCATGAGAAGCTCAACGTGCCCCAGCCACGTGCTCTGGCAGCCCAGAACCCCCTGTGTGCTGGGCTGATCCCCAGCCTGGGCAGCAGGGCAGGGGGGATTCTGCCCCTGTGCCCCACTCAGCTGAGACCCCACCTGCAGAGCTGCCTCCAGCCCTGGGCT
>JAOTQZ010000297.1:4465008-4482474 GCA_026546895.1 Pogonocichla stellata
CTCCTTCTCCTTCTCCTTCTCCTTCTCCTTCTCCTTCTCCTTCTCCTTCTCCTTCTCCTTCTCCTTCTCCTTCTTCTTCTTCTTCTTCTTCTTCTTCTTCTCCTCCTCCTCCTCCTCCTCCTTCTGCTGCTGCTGCTGCTGCTGCTCCTGCTGTTCCTGCTGCTCCTGCTGCTCCTGCTCCTGCTGCTCCTGCTCATGAGAGCAGCCACCGGGACCTTAAAAGAGGGACCTATGCCCATCTGCTCGTGTTCCCAGGAATCCTGAGCCCCCTATCCCTGCCCCGCTCGGAGCTGGCCGTCGCTGCTCCAGCCTCGCCGCTCCGCCGGCAGCGCTCTGGGTTTCTCTGCGCTGCAGCCCCGCACCCCCTGCCCTGCCGGGACATCCCGCAGTTCCCGCTACAGCCGCGGAGTTTCTGATACACCTTGTCCACCAGCCCGGGATTTTTGCTGATTCCTGCCGTTCCAGCTCAGTGCTCCTCAGAGTCCTGCAGGGGTTCTGGGATCGACAGTCCCAGAGCTTTGTGAAGCAAAGCCTCTCCTTCATTCTTTTCCATCTTGGCCAAGAAATCTGTCACGGACTGCCTGGTTCTGTTTGTTATTGATTCCATAGTTGTTCTTGCTTTTTTGCCTTGTTATACATACTAGTAAAGAACTGTTACTCCTATCCTCATATCTTTGCCTGAGAGCCTTAATTTCAAAATTATAATAATTTCGGAGGGAAGGTGTTTCCATTCTCCGTTCCAAGGGAGGCTCCTGCCTTCCGTAGCAGTCTTTCAAACTGAGACCCAGCACAAGTTCTCTGAGTTGTGACAAGTGAACAATAATGAATGCAAATTCAAAATGTGCATTTCACTCACCAAATCAGAATTTACTTCAGTAAATTCAGTAACTTTACTTCAGTAACCAAAATATCATTGCTTCTCATAATCAGAAGAGTCCTATACAAACTGCAAAGAGAGAATTTAGCTCATTATAATCATGGAATCATAGAAAAGTTTGGGCTGGAAGGGTTCCAACACCTGCCATGGGTAGGGACACTGTGGCCATTACAGGCCTAGGGAGAATCTTAAATGGTTTTTTCCGTCTAGCTTTCTCAGGCTCAGCTTGGGAAAAATCCCAGCCAGGCCCTGAGAAAGCTAGACTGAAAAAAATCCTTTAAGATTCTCCCTAGGCCTATAATGGCTACAGGACACCTTACACTATTCCAGGCTGCTCCAAGCCCCAATGTCCAACCTGGCCTTGGACACTTCCAGGGATCCAGGGGCAGCCACAGCTTCTCTGGGCACCCTGTTCCAGGGCCTGCCCACCCTCCCAGGGAACAATCCCTTCCCAATATCCAATACCTGTCTCTGCTCTCTGGCACTGGGAAGCCATTGCCCCTTTTCCTAGCACTCCAGACCCTTGCAAAGACTGTTTCCATCTTTCTCGTAGCTTCTTCAGGTACAGGAGGGCGACAATTAACTTTGGTAAGAAGGTGCATGCAGGTACATCCTCACTGCTGCAAAGCTCCAGGGAAAACCACAGGCAGTCTCAGCTGGTTAGACAGGGCTGTCGTGGCATATGTGGGAAAGGCTTTGAGGAGGCAGGCTATCCTCTCCTCCCAAAACTAAAATACATGAATGGTTAAAAAGCGCATCCTCCAGGTGGACAAGACTGCCCTTATGTGCTGGTGAAGGAAATTAAAACAAACCATTACTAAACCTAAAAATAAACTATTATTGTGGTACTGTAGCACCAAATCATGGCCAGGGTTTCCCAAAAAACACGGTAAAATTACAGAATCCCAGCAGAGTTTGTGTGAGAAAGGATGTTAAAGCCCATCCAGTGGCACCCCCTGGCATGGGCAGGGACACCTTCCACCATCCCAGCTTGCTCCAAGCCCTGTTGAACCTGGCCTTGGACACTTCCAGGGATTCAGGGGTAGTCGCAGCTTCTCTGGGTGACCTGCTCTCGATATCTTGCTATTTTGATGTGTCAATATGAAGCTACAAAGGAAATCACATCTTTGTAATCTTTGCACATGTTTGCAATCTTTGTATTTCTGTGTTGAAGTAGGACAAAAGAGGGTTGACCTACTCTTCCTGAGTTCCACATGAGGCCATCTGTGCTTAGTCCCAAGTTAAGGAATACTTCATAAAATCCTACAGCAGTGTCAGCATGGCAGCAATCTTCACTACCTTATTCCCTAGGGATGTTTCAGCCTAGGGCGCACTGCCTGGTGCTAGGGAAACCCGAAACAGTATCAGATCCTCTGTGTGCCAAAAAGGATGGAAGCTGAGGAATCTCTGAGCCAGGAGAAGAAATCCCAGAGTCCCCTGGGTCAATGTTATGGAGTGCACATCTGGCACCATCCAGCACAGAGTCCTCACCCCCAACATGGCACAGAGCACAACTGGGAATAAAGTCAAGCTGTAACTCTACTGGAATTTCTGGTCTAACAGAGGGCTGAAAGTCAGGGAAGTGACTTTCGCAGATGCGAAACACAGAGCTGTAAAAGGTCTAAGAGATGCAGGACAAGTCTTTGAGATGGATAAATGGGTATCCCATTAAAGTTGAAATGGTTTCCAAAAATATCCCACTAAAGATATCATCAAAGCCACTTTGCCAGTAGCTGTAAATGTCACACAACAACTTCTAGGTAGCTGTTGAGGACGGGAAGGGGACACTGCCTTAGCCATGGGCAGAAGCAGCAGAGGAACCAGAATACAATTTTTGCAAATGGATTCCTGCCAGCCCCATACAGTTAACAACCTTTACTCTAAGCAAAATGTAACATTTAATGGTCCAAATGGTGAGTGCTCCTCTGAGGACTTCTTCCCATAGCCTGAGGAAGAAGAGCAGCCGTTGGTACTTATCACATCCTTCCCAAATATGCCAGCTACTCCAGTCCACTCCAGCCTTTCTTTAACCACACTCCCTGAGTGTCTTCCATAATTACATCTCAGTTAATAAATGCTGGCCACCCTTGACACAGACCCTGGAAACAACAATAGTCTCACTGAAGTTACGCTTGATTTATGTGGGCACCACAGAGATAAGAGCCCAAACTAAAAATTTACTTTCACTTCTACTTTTTACATTTACTTTTCTTAATCGGGAGAAACACAGGTGGGATTTTAGGTGGATACAACAATTTAAACAGTGAATTGATTTTTGAAACTAGTTTTTACTGCCTGAAGAATCTTTTATCACCACCATTGACAACTGACTATGTCCCTGAAGGACCTTTATTCAAGAATCGTCTTTAACTAAACTTCCTGTCATTGTCCCTAAGGCCTACAGGGCTGGCAGGTGTATTTGTGTCACTTGGGTATTTGCAGTAGCAGAAGATGGATTTTCAATGCTATGAGATTGACCTTTGAAGACTTACATGAGATATTGATGTGTTACAAAGCTGGACTGACCAAAAGAATTGAGCAAATCCTGACTAACTCAAGTGTTAGTGTCTTGCCAATGCAATGAGGTGTTTGGACAAGCTCAATTTGAATCATCAGCTCATCCTGCCTCAGGTAAGGTCGGACTGGCAGATATTGTTAGGGAACAGCTGTTCCCATGCATTTCTTTTACAGACAAATTAACTGGAAAATCTGCCTCTGTTTAGCACAGATAGAAAAATATTTACACAGACCATGGGGCCTTCAGTACCTTACAGGGCTTAGGAGCCTAAAAATGCACTGCAAATTGTCTTCTCTTTATCATCTACATGTGGTGGGGCTGGGGAGCTCTTTTTTTATGTGTTTGCAATGAAATCAGACTGAATACCTTGAATTTTAGCCTTAGTAAGACATTACATGACTGATTAAACTCAACAAGGCGGTGTAATTATTGTCATAATTTCTGGTCTCTCCCCATTAAAGAAAGAGCAGGCAATGATTCATCAATGAAACTTATCACAGATATAATGAAGGAAGAACGGCAGGCTGGAAAGATTTAGCTAAAAGAAGACGCAAATACAAGGAAAACAAAGATACAAAAGCTAATGAATGATGTGAAAACAGAATTAGTCATTACAAGATACCATTCTTGTAGCAAGGGGTGGCTGGAAGCAATTCATGTGGAAGTGGTGTAAGAGAACAACACTATAGAACTAACTTAGCCCAAAGATCTCACAGCTGAAAGACATTCCTGAAAAGCAGTTGGCCAGTTCTATTACTCAGGTTACATTTCCATGGGAATGGAGTCACATAAACTCATAATAAAACTGCAAACATGAGGACACACTTCTGCAGGTCCAGGATGAAATAACCCATGTACTATCAAGCAGAAGGTGGAGAACAGACAAATTACCCAGAGCAGGCCTTTCTGCATCACTCTTAAAGGCATCTGAGCCAGCAAATTTCCTGAGACAGGATGCTGGGCATGTGTTAGTTTGATGTAATCACAATTCCCAAATTTTTGATAATTAAAGCCCAAAATGAGAAGTACCTGAACTGTGATGTAAAAGCAGGCGTATTCACTGGGAAACTTCCCCCCCACCCCCATGTTATTATACTTCAGAGGTAAAGCACACTACTCTATTTATTTTTGAAATTAAGCAGAACATTTATACTGTGCCAATGAAATATCCCCCACCGCAGTGCTAAGCGATGAGCACAGCACCAGCCCAAAACTAAGTAGGGTGCATGATGAGGCCTAGAAGTTGGATAATTGGGAAGAACCATTCATAATCAGAAAAACAAACTGAAAAGTCAATTAAAAAAACCCAAAACACAATAGGGATTCGAAATTTGGAGAAACGTGTTATCATCAAAAGTGCTCTTCTGCACTGGTAAGCTCTTAGTTAATTGACTGTTTTGTTAAGGTTCATTAAAGGCTGGTGTTGTAGCCAATAAATCTGGTTGGACAGCTAAAATTCTGTTTTGTTTCTCAAGAGTTGGAAATTCAGCCCAGAACAGATTCTTTTCAGCCTGTGATGCCTGGAATTGTGTTTATTGCTTTCAGTCATCAGCTGTTTTTGGGTTTATAATTTCAGTTATTTTAATCACTAAGAACTGTAGCCATGCTCTACACACTGGATATATCTGTACAACATTCCAGTAACCTGCTGGGGCCACAGAGATCACAGCTACAGTTTCTCTTTTTGGATCATTTAAGTCACGTTACAGTAATTTAACATTGATTTATTTCCTGTTCTCATCCCAGCTTGGCAGCTCTGTCTCTAGAACATCAAATACTTTGTAAGACTCGCTATGTTGCACACTGTGTGGCAGTGTGAAGTTCTTTTCTATTCAGAAATGGGATGTTTTATTAGGAGGAGCAAACCCTGTCAACTTTTAGCAACATACTCATGAATTTCAGTAGAATTAGGTACATAAATATTGAAAGGAAGTTTATGATACGTAATTTTCCCGCAACTATGGTGAAGCATTTAATAATTATTAATAATCTCCCACAGAAAATTAAGGCAGTATTATGCTTTACCAAGTATAGTGTAAATATATTTATCAAAATCGAGTTTATTGAGCATGGTAAATCAATAGAAGCATTTATTATCCACTAAAAGCATATCTAGAAAAATCTGAACAAAAAATAATTTCTAAGAAGGAGTAAAATAATCAGCAGTGTTCCAAAGTCCACGGAGACAGAAAAGAAACAGACTTGGGCAGGATATATGTTTCAGTTGTCAGATCCTTTTTATCCCATTTTAAAGCTGTCCATCCTAGTTGGGCTCAGTGAACACTCAAATCTCTCTCTCATCCTCAGAGAAGTTGATGCTGATCAAGTATCAATGGGTTGATACTGTTGATCAAGTTTCTGGCACACCTGAGCTGCTGCCTGGCACAGGTACCGTCAACACTTGTTTGAGTATGAGGCCTTTTGGAGTATCTTGTTAAAATAAACACTGGACAGGAGTCAGTACTTCCCAGGACTCTGGGTCACCTTCCACTGTTCTGATTAACTCTCCCCGTTTGACCCAATAAAGCTTCTAATACCCATTTACAGTCTTCTCAGACTGAAAGCTAACACACCTCAAGGATATTTTTTTACTGAGGCCTCTCTGTTTAGGGCAAAATTAAATTTTGCTTGTCTAATGAAGAATGGCAACTGAGTGATGACATGCAAATACATCAAGTGTTACTCCCTGGACTGAGTATCTGGAGCCAAACACCTCTGAACCCCAGGGGGTAAAGCAGGGTTGAAAATTAGCAAAAGAATTTACCTGCTGAACTAAATCTGTAAGAAATTCAGCTACTTAATAATATTTTCCTGTTTTGCATCGCCTGAACAGAAATCTCTTCCACTAGAGCTGTTAATTTTCTTCCTTGCAGCTGTTCTCTAAATTTCATTTTCCTGACTGGTAGGGGAGCAAGCTCTGCCCCTGTTCTGCAGGGGGAGAGGTTAATTTTAGCCCTCATAATCCCAAACACTCCTTGGCCTCCTCCAGGCTGCCATCGGGATGTAAGAAGCTGGAATTAACTCGCACACCTCCCGAGCTTCACAGCAGCCCATCTGAAAATTACACTGGAGGCCTTGGCTCAGCTGCTGGCAGTCAGCACAGCTTAGGGCATGGCCAAGGCTGATCCAGACACACAGGGAACCCCTGAAGAAGGTATTTTCCTGCTCATGCTGAGCATTTCAGTGATCAGATTCTTCCACGTGTGTCTTCATGCTCTAGGTACTTTCTGATCTGTCAGCTGCAGATATACTCACTGCAGAAGGGATGAAGGAGCAGTCCCTGATCTTAGGGGTATGCAGACAGAAACAGAAAATCCTGTTAAAAAATTAAAAAATGACCCCTGAATACTGACAGCCTCATAGCTGACCTAAGAGGCAAAATATTTTGATTTTGAGAGAATGCTGTCATCATCATATCATCAGCATGTAACAGCTCCAGCTTCATCTTACACTGCTTTGGCGTATTCCAGACAGGACTCCAACAACTCTTCTGTTTTCAATAATTCAGTGTATCCTATGATCTCCTTTTTCTTCAAGTTTCAAAGTCTTCCAGCAACTCTGGGGCTTGGCAATATACCTTTAGTGTGGAAAACTCCATTAAAGGGAAAATTTGGGGAAATTTTCCTTTTTCCCTAAATAAATGAAGCTATAATATGTTCTGAATGAAGTCTGTATTTTCAAATTAGCCAGTACAATAATCAACCCAATATTGAGCAATGGCATTAAGGAAGTTAATTCAGAGCATCTTTTTGGACATTCAGATAAGCTACCACTTGTACTTACCTAGGCAGGGAAAGGCAGTGTGGGAAACTCTATGACCTAGAAATACTAAACGTCAACCCTTTAATTTAGAAGAGAATTGGGGTCCATACTGAGCTGTGCAGTCACATCTCTCTGCTCTGCAGCTGGATACCTGGAGCGACAGCTATAGATGACAGCACAGTTTTCTTGAACAACACAAGTACCATCCCCAGTCCTGGAGTGTAACTTCCATCTTTTCCTGGTAAAGCACTGAAATAGCAAAAATACTTAAAAAACCAAGTTATTGTCCCTACATTCCACTCCCTGTCATGGGCAGGGGCACTTTCCACTATCCCAGGCCTGCTCCAAGCCCAGTCCAACCTGGCCTTGGACACTTCTAGGGATCCAGGGTCAGCCACAGCTTCTCTGGGCACCCTGTGCCAGGGCCTGTCCACCCTCCCTCACAGGGAATAAATTATTCCTAATGTGCAATCTAATACTACTCTCAGTTTGAATCCACTCCCACCTGTGCTGTCACTCCATGCCCTGTCCAAGCTCCCTCTCCATCTTTCTTGTAGGCTCTCTGCACAGAATCCCTGAGGCTGGAGAAGCCCTCCCAGCCCATGGAGCCCAAGCTGTGCCCGATGCCCACCTTGTCCCCAGCCCAGAGCACTGAGTGCCACCTCCAGCCCTTCCTTGGACACCTCCAGGGATGGGCACTCCAAACCTCCCTGGGCAGCCCCTGCCAAGGCCTGAGCACCCTTTCCATGCAGAAATTCCTCCTGCTGTCCAACCTGAGCCTTCCCTGGCACAGCTTGAGGCCGTTCCTCTTGTCCTGTCCTGCGTTCTGTGAGAAAGAAGGCTAATCCCCGGTACCTTTCCCAATCTCTTCAGGCACTGGAAGGCCACAATTAGGTCACCCCAAAGATTCTCTTTTCCAGGTTGAACAATCCAAATTTTCCCAGCATTTCCTCACAGCAGATTTGCTCCATCTGTCTGATTATCTGGACTTGCTCCAACAGATCCATTCATGTCCTTCCTGTGCTGGGGACTTTAGTGCTAAAGGAGCAATATCAGTCTTAAATGGAAACCTGCCACTATTGGTTTATTTTTAACACATCCCACTCATAGGGAAGACCTATAAGCAGCAGAAAATGGACTGAAGAAGTGAAGTCTGTAAGAGAAAAAGAGATAATAACAAAAAAAAAAAAAAAAAAAGAACATGTGAACGTGAAACCCAGGAATTATGAAGAGCCATCTTTTATTCACAGAGGATACTAGGGTTTTTAAGACTGAAGGTCCAAGGCAGTAACTTAGCACATTTTAAAGCTGTCTATACCAATGGGTATTGCAGTAAATTACTGCTATTTCAAAATACAATGTATGCACCTACCTATATTATTACTCATAAAATGTTGTATTCTAACCTGAACCAAATTTATCAAATATTATTAGGCCATAAATATAGGTACATTTATATTTATAAATTACTTGGATCATTTTTTTGAGAAAAAAATTATTCAGGACGTGCAATATAGTGTGATATTTAAAAGCAGCAAGGTCATAGCAATGTGTGTTTCTGGCAAAATATAATAAAAATGTATAGACAGGGAAATAAAACTCTTGTATTTACTATTAATGGTCTTCTCTCTATGTTGACTATCAATCATCAAGGTATTAACATCACTCAAGAAATGGCATGCTGTGAGAAAATTATGATAATTCATTCTGTAATCCATATTTCTATGAATACATGAAAAAAAAGGCACCAATTTAGGTGGGTTCCCTCTCCCCTGCCTAGAAAATTTGATGGGTTATTTTCAGGAGGGAAATCTATACTGCCTTGAAAATGTGTAACTAAATTGACGCTGAATGAATAATCTTCCATTGATGTGGAACCCCCCGACACGTTCCCAAGTTTTCCAAATGCACTTTACAAATGGATTTGCTAAGTACTTGCCTTATAGGAATAATTTCCAGCTCCTCGAGGGAGAGAGACAACAGAAGTCTACAACAGACAACAGCAACATGCAGGAGTTAGTAAGGAGAGAGAGGAAGAAGGATCCTTTGGAATTGTTGAAGCAGTTTGAAGTGTACAACATGACTGTCAAAAGTCAAATTGGACCCAAATTAGGGAGTTAATATTCAATTACTTAGCTTGTGTTACAGCAACACAGAACCCCCAAATATATCATTTTCTCATCTTTTATAGGGTTATGCAAAAGTGAGAGATAGGGAGCATGTGAAGCGACATCTGGAAAACAAGACAGAAACGGCCTTCAAGATGCTACCCCAAGTATTGTTGGAATTCTAAATCATCCTTCACTCAGAGAATGTTGGGACAAAGTGCTTAATGGAACCTTTCTTCCTTTGGTAAGGATTTCTAGAGCAACGAGGCTTCACAGTTGGGCACAGGGAGACTTTAGTTTCACTGAAAAGCATTTGGTGAGATAATCTGGACTAAAGTAGAACTTTGGGTATGGCAATAGAGCTCTCTTACTCTTTCCATTTCTGTCTGAGAGCTTTCAAGCACACTCCTGGCAATACACTGGTTTTAACTGCACACTGTGTGAAGGAAAAGCACCCCCTTCCCAGTGGGGTATGGACAAGCAGGTCACATCATCCACTGGGACACACTTTAAGGGACACCTGGGACTGGGAATTCTACTTGTGTTTATTCAGAGTTATTTCCCTCCAAAAAAGAAAAAGGAGAATCCCAGAATAGTTTGGGTAGGAAGGGACCTTAAAGCTTCTCCTGTTCCACCCCCTGCCATGGGCAGGGACACTTTCCACTATCCCAGGATGGTCCAAACCCCAATGTCCAGCCTGGCCTTGGACACTGCCAGGGATCCAGGGGCAGCCACAGCTGCTCTGGGCACCCTGTGTCAGGGCCTGCCCACCCTCCCAGGGAACAATTCCTTCCCAATATCCCATCTACCCCTTCCCTCTGGCAGTGGGAAGCCATTCCCTGTGTTCTGTCCCTCCATCCCTTGTCCCAGGTCCATTTCAGCTCTCCTGAAGTCCCTTTAGGCCCTGGCAGGGGCTCTGAGGTCTCCCTGGAGCCTTCTCTTCTCCAGGTGAATACCCGCAGCTCTCCCAGTCTGGCTCCAGAGTAGAGGGGCTCCATCCCTGGAGCATCTTCATGGCATCTTCTGGACTGGCTCCAACAGGTTAACTTCTTCCATGTGTTGAGGCTCCACACTGAACACAGTCCTCCAGGTGGAGACATTTGGTGAGTTCTGGCACAGCTACAGCCTTGTGGTTTCTATTTCTCTTTGGAGGCTGCACCGCACCCTTATAATTTACATCACTAGAATGACTGAGGAGTTGTGGCTGAGCTGACAACTCTCTCTACACAGGGTAACAGCAGTGGAAATTCCTTCAAGGCATCTAGAGCAAGAGCTTTCTTCACAGCACAGCAGTGCCCTGAGGGATTCTTTAAGGAAAACATCTCCATTTTTAAATTGAAAGTATCTAAACATTTTAATTGCTTCTCCAGATTCAGTGTCCTCCCCAGCCTTTTTGCTCTCTCTCCCTGCTCCGAGTGATGCTCCTGTGTGTGCACATGAAGAGCAGGGTAACAGGGGAAGGGTCTTCTGGGAGACCCCACTGAACATCCAGCTGCTCCTCCCACTTTTCCTGCCTCAGCTGTGTGGAAACCAGAACTGGGTACTAAGTACCCAAATCTAATAAATTCCAGCAGAAAGAACATGGCTAGACAGAAAAATACCAAAGATTTTAAAGCGCATTTATTTGCTGTATACTTGAAATGAAGACAGGTTTGTCAGATAATGTAGTATTTTAAAGTAATAAAAAAAACCTCACAAAAATATTTTTTCTTCAAATGTAGCATGAGCTGTATTTCTTCTGTCCACACAGTTTCTTGGGAATCTTTATTTTGATTTAAATATACAAAATTAAAGCAACACTTTAGAATTTTTCCGCCTCCATAAGTTTTTTATATGTACTTTCGTGGTTTTTAGAAGGCTCATTTTAAAAATGAAAAAATCAAACTTCAATCTTTTCCCCCCATTGGGTTTGGCTAATGCAAACCAGCTGATACTGCTGTAATATGTTGAGCTCATTTTGCAATTTGATATGAAATATGAACAACATACACAAAATTGAAATATGCCATTAGCCTAATTCAAGCTTTGCTGATACTCACTAGATATTTTACTGGTATTTGCCTGAAAAATGATCTTTGTTCTCTTTAGTGCAATAGATGTTATTGAAGCATCTGTCAGGAAGCCTTTTTTTTCAGTAACAGGGAAATAATAGCAAATAATACAGTATAAAGTCTGTCAGATATATACTGCATTTTAAACACTTCTGCATGTCCTTCATTTTCTTCCTAACAACTAAGTTTTAGCTTTTGTGAAATGAAAAAAAAATAAAATTGAAAGGCACAGCTGCCTTGGCTGCAGACCTGAGCTGTCATATGTTTGATCTGGTCAGTCAGACTGGGCATGCCAAATGCACACCTGGAAAAGGAGTCCATGTCTGCTCATTCTGTAATTTAACTTCTCAAGTTTTGGCCACAGAACTTCCCTCTACCTCTACAAAATTGTTGCCCTTATCCAGCAGTGCCATAACTCCAGCTCAGCTGGTGGAAGTGGCTCAGTCAAGAACCCCTGCAATGCCCAGCCTAGGCATTCCTGCAGCTCAATCCTGGGAGGAGCAAGGCTTGGCCACTATAAAATACAGGAAGTCTGCCTGAAAACAGCACACATGTTAAATGGCAATTTTTAGTCACTGGCCCCACTCCTGTTAAACTCCAGAACTGGAGCAGGATGCTCTGCCTGGAGTGGGGGCAGAACAACTCCAGCAATGTCCCGTTTTCAGAGCTGTCAGTGGCAGATGGGGAAGCGGACATCATCCTGGGTTGGGGATGAATAAAGCTGAAAGCAGCCTGAGTCATCAGTCTCGAAGTTAAACATCCTGATAGTGAGCTGAAGATGTGGCAGAGCTGATAAAGGAAGAAAGAAGTGATCCCACCAATAACTGATCTAAATCTACTGACTGACACAGCTAGCCTGGGGACACCTGACTGACAGAAGGTTTCTTTACACTGCAGAAACCCAGACCCACTTTTTAATGGGAGGATCTTCTAATAAACCTTCTAAAAATGTGTGTGGAACTCCTCTCTGGAGTGAGGATATCCCTCAAGGTTACTCCTGCAGGCTGAGTCAGGAGATGTGCCCACAGTTCTTGGTCTGGGTGAGTGACATCAATCTCTACCTAATAATTGTTTTTGTTGGCTTTAATATCATTGTGTCAATATTGTCTTAACAATAGTGCACTATGCTGATAGTTATAGCTCCTGTGCAGTGCAGTAAATTATTCTGATTAATATCTTTTAGTCTAAACATTATCATAACATATCATAATACTTATATTTTTTTCCTTTAAAAAGCAACATTTTTCAGTTTGCTCTAATAGAAGCACTGGAGTACCGGGCTAATGACTGCAATTCTAAATGACTATACACATGTACCATTATCATGAACAAGCAAATATTGATTCTCAGAAAATGGAAAGAGTTCAATAAAATATTCTTCAGCATCAGTAATAAGGCATTTCCAATAAAAATTAATTATTTTAAGGACAATTTATTAAATATATCCTTGTTTATTTGAAGCTCATTTGGCAATTTGCTTCCCAAGCAGCAAAATTAAACAAAGTTAATTTTTATTACAGTAATGTCAACCAGTATCAGAAAACAGATCAGATGGGTTTTTGGCAGTCAAAATCCTCCTTTGAGAAATTATAAAGAACAAACATATTTTGGCAGATGGGACTACAACATCTCCCACGGGCAGAATTTGGGTACTTTTTGTGAGGTTAAACATTCAGTGTTTCAGAGAAGAGTAAATTATTTTCTTGTGTGCTCCTTTTGCCTGCCACCCACCCACATCCCTCACTATAAACAGCAGAAGCATGCAGGGGTGGTGGTGCAGAGATAGCCACATGCAATTTCTACGCACACTTACAGCAAAAGGATCTAGGAAATCTTCTAGGAAATCTTTCAGAAAATCTTCTAGAAAACTTTTCATGAAAGACTTTGGTGGACAGAGAGATAACAGGGGGACACTCTGGCACAGGTGGGGTCCTGAGTCAGAGAGGTGGGTGTGGGACACTGGAAGGAGGGGATGTTGTGCAAGCTCAGAGAGACAAGCGAATGCTCCAGAATCCAGTGTATGGTCCAGAAAGAAAACCTAGAAAAGTTTTTAAATGTGATTACACCCACAGAATCACACAATAATCAAGGCTGGAAGAGACCTTCCAGATCATGCAGTCCAACCATCCACTCAGCACTGCCAGTGGACCCCTAAACCACATCACCCAGTGACAGATCGAGACACTTCTTGGACATCTCCAGGAACGGTGACTCCACCACTTACCTGGGCAGCTCCTTCCAATGCTCAACAACCCAAACAGTGAAAATTGGGGTTTTCAATATCTAATCTGAATCAACCCTGGTCTCAGGTTAGGGCAAATCACTCTCCTCCTCTCACTGAAGGCATAGCAAAAGAAACAGGCCCCACCTCACTCCCACCCTCCTGTCAGGGAGTTTGGAGAGTGATGAGGCATCCCCTGAGCCTCCACCAGACTAAACAGCTACCTCAGCTGTTCATCAGACTTGTCTTCTAGACCCTTAAAGAGCTTTGTTGCCCTTCACTGGACACGCTCCAGAATCTCAATGTCCTTTTTAAAGTGAGTGGCCCAGAACTGGATGCAGCATTCGAGGTATGGCCTCACCAGTGCCCAGTACAGGGGGACAGTCACTGCCCTGGTCCAGCTGGCCACACTATTCCTTATAGAGGGCAAGATGCTTTTGGCCCCTTCTTGGCCCCCTGAGCTCACTGTTGGCTCATGTCTAGATGTTGTTGACCATCAGGGCCCATAGATTTGTCAGGGTCTGATTGGCAGAGCAGGTCTCGATTCTGGGATATACTCAGCTCCCTGTCACTAACTTCTAGCTCTGGGGGCTGGGTATCCTGAGGACAACTGGTCCTGATATTGAAGACTGAGGCAAATAAGGCATTAAGTATCTCTGTGTTTTGCTCATCCTCTGTCACTGTACTCCCCTCTGCATTCAACAATGAGCAAGACTCTCCTTGACTGTGCTTTTGCTGTCAAGGCATTTATAGAAACTTTTTTGTTGTTTTAACTGCAGGCAAAACCAAGTTCTAGTTGGGTTTTGGCCCTTCTAATCTTCTCCCTACACGACCCTCCAACATCTTTACGGTCCTCCCAAGTTGCCTGACCCTCTTTCCAGAGTCAAGAGATTCTCTTTTTTCCCCAAAGTTCCAGCCCAAGCACTCTGTTTAACCAGGCTGGTCTTTTCCCCAGATAACTTGTCTTTCAACACATGGGGACAGCCTGCTCCTGAATATTTAACAATTCCTTTTTAAAGCACATCCAGCCTTCCTGGACTCCTTTGCCTTTCAGGACTAACTCCAAAGGAGCCCTGTCAATCTCGCTGTGCACTGTGCACTTCATCCCACAAATGTGGCTAAGGGGATCTTAGTGTTTTTTGATTTTGCTTTTCAAAAAACCTTAAAGCAAATAAATAACTTCCTATGAAAACCTGCAATAAACCTTACATCCTAATGCCTAAAAGAACTTTCAAATTTTAATTTCACAGAGTTGTATAGTTCTGGCTGAAAATCCACAAAATCACTCAAGAGAAGGAACGTACACAGGTTTCTTCAAGAGGTAATCAGCACACATTTGTATCACAAAGAAATTATAAAAACTGACATTTTCAGATGGGAAGTACATTTCTGTCAATGAGAAACATGTTCCAGAATTCAGGACAGCCTCGTCCTTTTCGTTGGAACTCTGTCCTTAACTGTGCTATCAACCAAAACAAAATCCAAGTTACAGCTCTTCTGTTCATGTGGGAATATGAATTTTCAAACTACAGCCTTCCTTCCATAAACAAACCCTCCCTCACTAAAGGTAAGATATTTTACTAGAAATGACAGAAAGCCTCTAAGTCCACTGCCCTTGTTGATGAACCATTCTAAGGAACAAACTGTGTCCAGGGAATAAAAGAGCATTTCAGAAGTCTGTAATTTACAGATGGTTCCAGGGATTGCTGTTGTCTCCATGTGTCATGATTTATTGTTTAATCACTCAGCACTGGCAGCTCCTAGAAGGGAATAACGTTAAAGGCCACAGGTTAACTTGTACAGTGTTGCCAAACACTTTTTATACTGCTAAAACTTTTGTTAAATGTGTAATTCCTTTTGAGCTTGTAAATGTCAGGACTTTAGGACTCCTGTACTACAGCCTGTGCAGCAGCTGGGAAAAGTACCAGCTGGATTCCCATTTAGCAAAATCAAAACCTTGTAATTCACTAGGTGATAGATAAAATACATAAAATATTAATTTTATTATATGCAACAGCTCAAAGTGATGTTACATTTTTCTTAAAACCTGAACACAGGCAATTTTAAGAAGAGAAAAGCCTGTACTGCAGAACTTTCAGTAATCAGTGTGGAACTCCTCTGGAGTTTATTGGTGTTTCACTGAACTGGATGTAGTGAACTGAGCAGAAACATGAGCAACCTTGAAAATTGTCTGTGAATCTCCTCCCGGAGATTAAGGTCACACATCAACTTTAAGGACAACTGCATTAGCAAGCAAATAATAAGTCAGAGTCAATTTAAAAAGCCTTTCATTATGAGTGTAAAACCAGCCACAGTGTAGAGTTATGGCTGAGAGCACAGGCATGCCATTTCACACACACCCATCTTTAACCTGCACTCACAGGATGGGAAAAAAGCTCTGCTGAAAGCAAGAGCTCAATCAGTAGGGGAAGATAGAAGAAACCCCTTGCCATTGCTCAAGACCTCCTAGGGAGAAGTGCGTTAAACTTATATTTATCAAAAGACGGGTGGATGACACAGAGCTTTTTTTCTTTACAAACAAGCAGGTTGACACTCCTTGGTCACCTTCAAACCTTAAAATATCCTTCTGCCTCACAGTTTAAATACAGCTTCTCGACTGTTCCCATGACAGAACACTTACACTTGATCGTCTTGTGTTTGCCTTGGTCTAGTTTTGATCTCATCCAAACACTGTGACTCATGAGGAAACCAGGCCAAAGCTCTCAGAGTGGGCTAGCTCAGATAAGCCCAGGCACAGAGCTCCAGCCATGGTACAATGCCAGGAAAAGGGATGGGCATTCAGCACATGTTCAAGGCACAGCTAAACCCTCAATGAGCTCTAGCAAAGGTTTTTACACTTCTCAACCTTCCCAAAGCAAAACAGAGTGAAAGCCTCTGGCACCCACAATGGATTTAATATGGACGAGTTTTGCCAGTGAGTTCCACACTCCCTCCCTCTGTGTTAACCACAAAGAATGTGTTTCCAGCAAAAAAAAACCCTAGAAACTTTTCTTGATTACATAAGCAAAACTGTTACCCAGGTTTAAATACCATTACCCGAAATAAACATCTGCCCACAATCAAGTCTCTGGTTAGCTAATGAATTCTGTGAATACTGAATTTATATGCTGATCAAGTGTCACAGCTGTAGCAGCTTTATAACTGCTGCATTATTCCAGTCTTACAGGAGGATATCCCTAGCTTACTGGCTGTCTCATAACACATGTGATGAATTAGTCTCTCAGTGACATGTAACAGAAAGCCCAGTTCTCACCAGACAATGCCTGAAAGGTGTGACAACACAGAAATAAATCTGTATGAATCCTGCTATACAGAAGGTATTGCATGGATCAATCCCTAAACAGTGTAAGTGAAACCAAATCCACTCTGCTTAATTAAATGTAAGGTGGGAATGCGTTTGGGATTGAGGAAAGTGTGAAAACATAGGGCATCCTGTAGCTGAACAGCTCCTGCTGTGCTCCTTTCTGCAGGGCTGACAGTCTTGAAGGAAAGTGTTAAATGAGTTCAGGAAGCCCGTTCCTAATCTTCTCCTGTTATTTCAGCAAGGTACAATTTGTCTTCACTGCCCATTTAGGAGGAGATCCTGGTAGTGTTACGCAGTTTGGGCATTAAAAGTCCTTTCCCTCCTGATAACGCCCCAGGTGGAGATCCTGAAAATGCCAACAGTCCCTTGGGTGTGACAAGTTCTGGGATGAAATGTCATTCCTTCAGCATCATACATAACTTCGCATTTCACACCACATCAGTGCATTTTTTTGTCTCTATTGTTTTACATTATTTCCTAACCTACCACTGGATGACCTCTGTAAATGTGGTTTTGGAGTTTTGTAACTATTTAATTAATACAAAGTAAATGCATTCAAGTGATGGAAACTCTTCTCTTGTTTTGTTCTCCAGGTGAAAAATAG